>RJWM01010848.1:0-61914 GCA_004363535.1 Dasyprocta punctata
ATGTCAAAGGAAATCTCCAACAGAGTGAAAAGAAAACCCACGAACTGGGAAAATATCTTAGCCAATTGTCCATCAGACAAAGGACTTCTATCTAAAACATATAAAGAATTAAAAGAAATCAGGCCCCTAAAATTCAAGGACCCAATCCAAAAATGGGCATCTGAGATGAATACACACTTCTCAGAGAAAGAAATACAAACTGCAAGTAAATATATGAAAAAATGTTCAACATCAATGGTCATTCGGGAAATGCAAATTAAAACAATGCTGAGATACCATCTCACTCCAGAAGGAATGGCCAAGATTAAAAAATCAACCAACAACAAATGCTGGAGGGGCTGTGGGGAAAAAGGAACTCTTCTCCACTGTTGGTGGGAATGTAGACTGGTGCAACCACTGTGGAAGTCAGTGTGGAGATTCTTCAAGAGGCTAGGATTAGAGATCCCATTCAACCCAGCTATCCCACTTCTGGGCCTTTTCCCAGAAGAATTGAAAACATCGTACCACAGTGATATCTGTGCACCCATGTTTATAGTTACCCAATTTGTAATAGCCAGATCTTGGAAACAACCCAAGTGCCCATCAGTCAAAGACTTGATAAAAAAGATGTGGCATTTTTATACAATGGAGTACTACTCAGCGATTAAGAAAGATTTCATTGAGACTTTTATAAGGAAATGGTCACGATTTGAGAGCATACTCATAAGTGAGATAAATCAAACCCACATGTGTAAATACCATATTGTCTCCCTCGTGTAAGAAATGGAAAAAGTATATATGATCCAAAATCTATAATAAATACTATGTAAGAATAAAAAGCACCTTGAAGAGCAAAAGTAATTGGGAAGGGAATAGGGGGAAAGAGAAAAGGGAAAAGGAAAAGATATAAATCTGTATATATGTATATGTAAGATAACTAAAATGAACACACTGCTGAATGTATTCGTTATTGAGAAAGAAAAATTAATGCTCATATGATTGGATCAGTTTTACATGTCTATATCTGTTAATGTAAGTAACCAATTTGAAGATAACAATACTCAGTATTGCAACCATTGCCAAGTTTCTATCATCCTGTTTTGTAAACGTAAAATGTTACTGTTGTGAATTTACTCTAGTCATTTGTTTGTCTCTTTTGCTTGTTGTCTTTGTTATATATGTCCTTTTTTTCTTCTTTGCTTAAATAAAAAAGTAAAAAATAAACAATAAAAAAAAAGACTTGTCAAAGCTTAGTGCATAGTGCTAATTGACTGACAGGGCATCATTGAACACAACTTTAATCTATAAAACAAATGTACCTCAGTGCCTTAGGTTCTTCTCTACCTTTCTACTTTTTCTCTCTATCTTCATTAAAGATCCCAGAATAAATGTATCCTATACAAAGAGACATGGAGCTATTTCAGAGAGCTCGTGATGTTCGTAATCAGAAGATATGATGAAATGGAAAAAAAAACTTCAGAATAGGGAGAATGTAGGTAAGGCAGTTAGGACTTCCAAAGACAAGTTTTATTTTGTTGTACTTTGTGTTTTGGAGAATGCCAAGCTTCCTAGTGCCTACTTATTACAAAGATTTTGCTAGAAATTTCATGATTCATACGTAAGAGATAGAAACTTATGCTTCTCTGTATCCTATGTTCATTATTTCATTCATTCAATATGACTTTTTGAGCCAGGTATTAGACTGGGTACTGAGAATACAGCATTGGCTCACCATTTTGTTTTCATGGAGTCTACAGTTTAGTAGGAGAAACAAGCCCTAGGTGTATACTCACATAATGTTGTAACTCTGACAAACACTATAAAGAGACATATAGGATGCGCTAAGCATGCATAACATGAAATCCTAATCAACATGGGAGGATTTAGGGATCAATAAACACAACAATGGTAAAAAATGTTCAAGGCAAGACTTAAAAGGTAGATAGCAGCTATATGAATAATATTTTCTCATGTACCTTTTATCTTTTGCTGGTTGAGAAAATAATGTTATAGGTAGGAACCTGATATCTTCAAAGACATGAAAAAAATGTATGAAAGGATGAAAAAATACATTCAGGAGGTTGAATATATAAGTAGAGTCTAAATAACACTGGACATTGAGAGTGCTGGGGATGTATTACTAAGGAATACTTTTATAAGCAAGTGTAATCTTGATTACACTTAGTTTTGTTCTTTGACTCTATAAAATATTTAAATAAATCTTCCCAACTGAATAGTATACTCAACATTTTGTCTATGACTGAACACTCATACCTGGGCTATCTAACTTTCTCCACCCTTATTTTCTTTTTCTGCCATCTTTGTTATTTAATTTCATTTCATTTCTGTCTTGAAGAAGAAAATATTTTACCACTAGCTAAAGATCTTCATTAACAGCAAACAGGTAGGAAAAGCGTCTTTGGGTAATGAGGGTCCTTCTCAGATCACCTTATATAGAATTGCCTAACTTAGCCTACATAGAAGGCTGTCCTGAGCAAAAATCTACAATTTCAGACTGCAAAACTACAGTGTATCATGATTTAATTATAGTAGTCAATATAGCATGTATATCGATACTGCTCTTCACTGAATGTGTAGCAAGATTCAGTGTCTCAGTAACCTTGCCTTGAATGATACTGAATGAAAATTTGTTTACAGAATAATTTTACATCTTTAGTTATTGTTCATTCATTTCAGAAAATAAATGTTTTTTGTTTTGTTTTGTTTCAGGGATTGAACGCACAACCTTGTGCCTGCCAAGCAGGAGCTTCCGCCACTGAGCTAAATCTCTAGCCCTGTGTTTTGAGACAGGGTCTCACTATGTAGTTCAGGCTGGACTTGAATTCACTTTGTAGCCCAGGCTGGTCTTGAACTCACAACAATCCCCCTGCCTCAGCCTCCTGAGTGCTGGGATTAAAGGTGTGCACCACCATGCCTGACTCAGAAAATATATGTTTATTAGCTTTAATTTTCTGCTGCCTGGTAACTAAAGATGAGTAGGAGAACCTTCTATTAGACATAAGCCTCCACTGTGCTGTCCTAGAGTTACTACTCCTTTACTAACAAGACTCCTTCTTTATTCTTCTGATACTTCATAATATGTCTCATACTCACAAAAGAAAATAGACATACTACCACAAAAAGGGATCTTTATTTTCTTGGGACTTCTGAGGGATTTTCAGATGAGGTAGTCAATTTCCAAGTGAGATATTTAGGTGCTTCTTAAGGCAACAGAGTCCCCAGTTGTTCTGGGTAATTCGTTAAATCTCTATGCTTCCTTTACTTTGTTTTCATCTAACTTGGTCCTGCTATCATGATCCATGACTCCTTTCAGAAATGTAGTGGTCTCTAACATATTCTCTGGTGTACCTTCTATATTTCTAGTTCATTCTAGCTGTCTTCTCTACTACCAGCTACCATCATGCATCAGATACCTTTACCAGCCTCTGGCATTTTTATTCTATTTTTATTCTTACTTTATTGAAGATTAGTTTATACTTAAAGGGCAAGGAAGCATATCATAGTCCTATTAGTACTTCTTATATTTTAATACACATATAACTTAGTTGGAGCTCTTAATATTCAGATTCTAGTACAGTACGTGTGGGGTGTACCTGGAGACTGATTTCTGACAGACTCTTAGATAAGGCTGATAACGCTGGTCCAGAGATGATTAGCACTTAAAATACAAAATGTGTATTAAATGAGCCAAGTAAGTAAAAACACCTAATAAAAAAAGAAGAAAAGTAACATTTTTTTTTATCTTTTACTGTGGTAAATGTGGTGAGATTCCATATATGATCTGATTTAAACCTCGTGAGATTATTGGGAAGCTGCGCTCCATCCCATCTTAATGATAATGACACAAAATGAATAGAGTATAGAAATAACATTTCAACTTTTAAAGGCAACAAAAATCTGGTAAAACTTTTAGTTTCTGAACTATTACTTTACTTATAATAAGGCAAATGAAATGGTTGGCGAGGTAAAATGAGTCACTTTGATTAAAGTGATAGCCATGTAATTGGAAGTACTCAGAAGAGGTCAGTGTGCAGCCATTGATGATCAAACAATTGGTTGGGCAAGATAAGAGTAAAAATTTTTCTCAGTGTCTAAGGTTATATAAAGTTGTATTTGGTAATAATGGTATTTTGGATGATGAAAATTAATTACTTTGCTAGACTGAGAAAGGACACAAGAACCCAAATGGCATTCAAATGATCAACTATTTGTATGGCTAATCCAGATATGAAAAGTAGATTCTGTTTTAATGATCTTCCTACTATCACACTCCACCCAATTTCAAGACAACTGACCACAAGAAAGAGGAAGACATAATTTATTAATTCAGATAAATAAATCAGGAACAGAAGAACAAAAGAGTAGCTGGGCCTGCAGGAGGGAGCTACAAACATTGATCTGCTTACCTCATAAAGACTGCAAACACATACAGTCCACTTTTCTTGAGCATACAACATCCAAGAGAGATGAAAGAGAAAAGATAAAAAGAAAAAGAGAGAAGAGACAGAGCATAAAAAAAAGCTTAAGGTAAGCCTGACTTGCATTTCAACGTATTTATTCTGTCTTTTATTTAAAACACGATCCATGAGAATGAGTGTGAAGGAATGAAGAGATAAACTGCGCATTTTGTTCCCTCAAATCCTCTTCGTATCTGCCTTACCTAGACAAAGAAACACAAAATTCCATTTATATAATAATCCTAGGCAAGAGTAATAGGAGATATGGAAACATGCTCTCTTCTCAGGCAATGATGAAGATACACTTCCTTGATGTGTCAGCACAAAAAATAGGTTAAACATATGGTTCTACTAAAAGAATCAGGGCTTGAATTTTGTCTTTGATAATTACCTTACAACCCAGCAAGTCACTTAATCTCCCGTATGTCAGATTATCTATGTATAAAATAATAATGACAGGAAAGGCCTTGAAAAAATGGAGGCAATAAAAACATAGATTTTTTAATATCTCTGAATTCGCTGCAATAGATATAATGATGAGATAACAAAATTAAAAACTCTTGAGAAGCGTAACAAAAATAGGTAACAAGATTCCTCCACAATACTGAAATAAAAGATGCTGTGAAATACTAGAATGATGTCAGAACTGTGTAGAATAAAGAAGAGGGGTAAAAGTGGCATCTGATTGACCTGAGAAAAGGAAAGATCCAACATAGTCAAATAGTGTTAAGTGGAAATACAGTAGACTAAATTGAGAAAAGCAAATGAAACTGGATGGGAATATAAGAAAGGAGAAACATATATGACACATAAGAGGTTAAGTAAAAACCTCACAGGACATTGAACACATGAGGCATTATGTTTATTATGTATACCTTATCTAGTGAGCTGCTTAGCTATCTTCATCAACTCTAAACATGGAAACAGCATAGAAAATATTAGCTAAATCAGTAATAATAAGCAATCTTAACAGTAAGGCTATAGAAAATAATATATTCTATCAAAAGAACATAAGTCATAACAGAAAAATTATTAGTTCTGAAGCAAGCATATCACATAAAATAGTAAGCTATCAAAGAGTTAGGGTCACATTACAAGAATTCATAGACCAATTTCAAAAGGATTTTATCAGCCCAATATGGGAAAATTTGATATTCCAAAAGGACTACAATAAGGAAATAATATAAAATGTTAATATAAGCAGCTCCAATCACTTGTTTCCCCACAGAAACATAAAATAACAGAAGTTGTCAGTACCAACATTGTCAGAATTCTGGAAAATAATAAAAGCTTTAGGAGAGACCAAGGAAATGAATTTTAAAAATCAACTTATTAAAAACAACAGAAAAATCTTTTGGCATTTTTACTAAACCTTGATGCACATCCTCACTAACATGATGACAGTTGTGAAGATGGAATCCTGCATTACCGGCATGAGATACTTGCCCTCGCATTGAAAAAAGCAAAGCAGATCTTATTCATAAATTATTGAGTATGTCTGTTTTAACCTGTCTGGAGGATAACTAAAGGAGAGAGACAAAATATTCATTCCTATATTAGCTAATTCAGAGGTTCGGATAGAAAATTATCAGCATTTCACAATAATTCAGCAAGCTAAAATCACCTTTTGATGTCTAGAATAAAAGATTATGGATTAACATGCAATAGTCCACTTAAGCCTTATGTGTCAAAATTAGGGGAAGCTTCCGTGGAGCATTACTATATTCAAAAGAAAGTGCAGATACAGTGAAATTCAGAAAGCCACACACAGACTTAAAACAGATCATTAATTGTGCTCTGCTTTTAAATAAGTCTGATCCTTAAGGTTCATTCAGCTGTGGCTGAGTATGGACAGAGTGGCCCTGAACAAAGCAAATCTGAAAAGACTGAGAGAACTGTAGATTTTTTCCTATTATTTTTTCTCTTTCGGAATTTTTAGTTTCTGGCACTTCAGGAAATATATGTCAAATGTTAACCGAACACATAACAAAGAAGTCACCATACATAGCAATAAAAATCCCAAAATTAGTTTAGTAAAGTTAGTAAATAAAAAAACTACTAAGGCTTTCCATACAATAGCAAAATAGCAACAAAACAAATCTTGGAAGAGGAGGAGAATATAATGTTCAGATTTACCATATAACAATACTCAAATGCCCAATTTTCATGCAAAAACTCAAAAAGTAATATTAATACATGATTAAACAATTCAAAGAAACAAAAAATGATAGAAGCCATATTTGTCAAAGTCTAGGCACTAAACTTAGCAGAAAAAATATTATAAAACAACCATCTTAAACATGTTCAGGTAGCTAGAAGAAAACATGGACTAAAAGAAATAAGGGCATAGATAAAAACAATCTAAGATATACACAAGAGGATAAAAATCATAAAAAAATTCTGGAGCTGAAAACTACAGTATCTGAAATGAAACATAAGAGGAGCTTGTCAGTGTGATTTCAGTACACAAGAAAAAGAATCAATGAATAGGAAGACAGGATAACCAAAATAAACATGAACCAAGTAAAAATAAACGATAAAGTAACATATGATATTGAATAGGCGAAAGCTGGAAGTTTTCTTGCAGACATTTGGTAAAAAAAAAAAAAAGAAAAAAGGGAGGGGATTCCCCTTTCATTACTTTTATTCATATACTGCTGGAAGCCCTAACCACAGCAATCAGGCAAGAGAAAGAAATAATAGCTATCCAAATTGGAAAAGAGTAATTTAATCATTATTCTTTGCAAATAATATGATCGTATGCATAGAAAATACCAAAGACTCCACCAAAAATATCAAACTAGGGCTGAGGATGTAGCTTAATAGTGTAACATTTGTTTAGCATATGCAAGGCTCTGGATTAAATACACAAAACACAAACACATACATACATGTGTGTATGACACACCAGACACACCTGTTAGAAATAGTAAATGAATTCAGAAAAGTCACTCGATACAAAGCTAGCATAGTTAATGAATGGCATTGCTATATGCCAACAATGAATTATCTGAAATACAAGTCAACTATATAATGTCATCTATAACATCTAGAAAAATTAAAATACCCGGCATTAAATATAACTAAAGAAATGAAAAAAATCCCCAAAACAAAAGCTGTAAAACCTTCAAAGAATTCGAAGAGGAGATAAAAACATGGAAAGATATCCTGTGCTCATTGATTCAAAAAATCAATATTGTTAAAATATCCATATGACCTAAAACAATGTATAGGTTTAATGCAATCACTATAAAGAAAAAGCCATGACATAACTTACAGAAATAGGGTAAAATTTAAAATTGGAATAAAACACAAAAAAGTAAATATTCCAAAACATTGTGAGCAAAGATAACAAAATGGGAGCCATTATACAACCTGACACCTAAATACACTATAAAGCGGTAGTCATCAAAACAGCATGATATTACCATAAACATAGACATACAGACCAATGGAAAAGAACCAAGTACCTCAGAGTAAACTCATGCTTCTACCAGCCAACAAATTTTTTAACAAGTTTCTGAGAACACATACTGGCAAAATGCCAGCCTTTTCAACAAATAATGTTCGGAATATTTGCAGAAGAGTTAAACTAGACCCATATCTCTCATCGTTAACAGAGATCAACTCAAAATGGATAAATGGATTAAATACTTGAATGTAAGACCTGAAACTAACCATGAAATTGCCAAATAAAATATAGAGGGAACAATTTATGACAGTGGAATAGGCAAAAAAAGAAATGTATAATCCTCAAAAATTAGAGGAAAGAAAAGCAAAAAAAAAAAAAATGGAATTGCATCAGAGGGGAAAAAAATCCTTTCTTATGAAAAAGGAAAAAATGAACAGAGTCAAGTTACAATCTACAGAATTGAAATATAAAAGTTGCAAGCTTTACTCTGACAATGACTTGATATCCAGAATATTTAAGGAACTCAATAGAATTTGAAAATAACAATGATAATTTCCACAGTGTTTTTACCAGTCTACACTCTGACCAAAGTGGTAAAGCATTCCTTTATCACCACAGCCCCTCCAGCATTTGTTGTTGGTTGATTTTTTGATTATAGCCATTTTTTGGAGGTGAGATGGAATCTCAGTGTTGTTTTAATTTGCATCTCTTGGATGACCAAAGATGTTGAATGTTTTTTCATGTATTTATTTGCCATTTGTATTTCTTCATCTGAGAAGTGTATATTCCTCTCAGATGCCCTTTTTTTGATTGGATCTTTGAATTTAGGTTGCCTGATTTATTTCAATTCTTTACATGTTCTAGATATAAGTCCTTTTCCTAAAGGACAATTGGCTACAATCTTTTCCCACTGTGTCAGTTGTCTCTTCACTATGTTAGTGATCTCTTTTGTTGTGCAAAAGCTTTTTGATAAGGTGAGATCCTGTTCTGTTGATTCTTTGTAGTATTTCCCATGCAGTCTGGGTTTTGTTTCTGTAGTCTCCGCCTACACCTGTCTTCAAGATTTCTACCTGTTTTATCTTACTCTAGAAACTAAGATTAGAGGTCCCATTTGATCCAACTATTCCCCTTTTGGGTATCTTCCCAGAAGAATCAAAAATATCTTACCAGAGTTATATATGTGCACCCATATTTATAGCAGCACAATTTGTAATATCTGAATTTTGGAAATAACCCAAATGCCCTTCAACTGAGAAATGGATAAGAAAGATGCGGGTTTCTTTTATATAATGAAATACTACTTGGCTATAAAGATCGATAAACTTGACACTTGTATTGGTAAATGGATGCAACTTGAGACCATACTCCCTAGTGAAATAATTTAGACCCACATGTGTAAACATCATATTGTCTTACTAATGTGAGAAGCTAAACATGTAAATAAGTTCCAAAATATACAGTAGATACTGTTAATTGGAAAGAAGTTGTTCAAAAGAAAAGAGAAACTCTGATGGGGGTAAGGGGAAAGGAAAGAAGGTAAAAGGAAAAATATATATGCATATAGACACAAGATAGTTAATGTAGTTATACAGCTAGTTTATCTTAGTTCATTGAAAGGAAAAGTTTGTGCTAATATTGTTTGGATAATATTTCATGCCTATATCTTGCACCCTGAGTAATTACTGTGAAGATGACAGTATGCAGCGCATTAACTATTGTTGCTCTCCTACTAGCCTGTTTTGAAACTCTGTTCTATTTTTATTTTTTCTCCTTAAAATAATAAATAAAGCAAAATAATAACACTAATAACCACCATACTACAATTAATAGCAAAACTAAATTTAAAAAAAGAGACATACGATTGGATGAAAATATGAAAAATTATTAAATATGTCTATTCGTCAGGAAAAAGGCAATCAAAAACATCCTGAATTATCACCTCATTCTCGTAAAAAATGGCTATTACCAAAGAAACAAAAAGCAAGTGCTGGCAAGGGTGTGAAGAAAAGTAAAAGCTTTCATACTGCTATTAGAAATATCAAAACAGTCATTGTGGAAAAAAGTATTAATGCACCTGAAAAACTTAAAACTAGAAATATAATATGGTCAACCAATCCCATTGCTGAGACTATATGTAAACCAGTTAACATCTGTATGTTGAAGAGACAACTACATCCCCATGACTATTGCAGCAGTATTTGCCATAGCCAATAAATGGAAACAATTTAAGTGCCCATCAACTAATGAATGGTTAAAGAAAATATGGTGCATATAAACAACCGCATAGCATTATAATGAATAGCACTGCTATGAGACTTGGCCAATATATTTGATGAATATTTAAAAATACTGTAATGAAACTCACATTGCTAATAAACTCCCTCAGTATATTCCCATCTCTTTCAACACACTCATTCCATCATTCTTGCCACCTTATGAAGCAGTTTTGGAAGTCCCCTTTCATGAGTGTCTTTACATGATGTGATAAATAATATAGTGGTGATTGTAACCACAAGCCAAACAATGGAAAGCCAAGCTTATAAAAATATTACAGTTTGCCCTCATCTACCTCACTAATGAATCTACACAGTAGAAATTCTAGCTCTTTCTGAAAGTCAAAATGGGAGGAACACAGGCTGAGTCGTCAACAACTGAGGTACAAAAACTACTTAACGCTTGTATTGTTTCATTGACTTTGCAGGCCTAGGGCTGGTAGTTTGAGTATCTATTAAGTGGATACCAATATGCAATACAGCAAATATGGGGGATTTTGTTCTGTCTTGTTTTTGAAATCCAAAATTGTTCTCACTATTTTGTTTTGATTGGCTTTATTCTGTTATCTCATTTGATTTTATTCTCTTTAAAATAAAATAAAAAGAGTAAGGAAAATCAAAATTATCATGAAAGCTAAAATACCTTAATTGATTTATAATATTGAGGTAGCCAAGACAACACAACTAAAGACATTCATGAAAATGCAACTGATTCCAGAACTGCTTTGGAAAGTAGCAAAAACGATGAGTTAAGTGTGTTCAAAGAAAAGGGGAAACTTTGAGAGCGATTAATGGCAATGTGTATTACACTGTGACTTTCTAAAAAATGTAAACATTCACTACATTTTTAACTTACCTCATAGACGCTGACAAAAAGAAATCAACTACCCAAAAGAATGAAGGACCATTATTTGCAGCAACATGGTTAGAAACAGAGATCATTATACTATATAAAACAAACACAGAAAGACAAGTACCACATGACCTCACTTATATGAAGAATACAAAAATAGTTGAACTCATAGAATGCAGATTAGACTGGTATTACAGAGAATGGGAAAGGTAGGTTGGAGGGTCAGATGTAAGGACAATGGGTACTAAGTTGTAGTGAGATAGGAATAAATATTTACAGTAAGCTACTGTACAGTAAGGTGACTATCAATAATAACAAATGTACATTTCTTCAAAAATTACTACAAAGGATGTTGAATTATTTACCATAGAGAAATAATGCATGTATATGCTTAAACTGCTTTAAACATTGCACAGTGTGCATATATGGAAATATGTAGTACCCTGTAAGTAATATGATTTTTTTCAGTTAATAATATGTATAATGAAAAGATATCACCTCAAATCTTTTAAGTTGTCTAGTAGCAAAAAAAGGTTATAAAGTAACGATAAATCTTTTACCTTATCAGAGAGAATGTAAATTAGTATCAGCATTCTGAGAAAATGTAAGAAGGTACCTCCAAAACATTTTAAAACAGAACTTTCATGCATTCTAGCAACCCAATTTTTGGATGTATACCTAAGGAAAATAAAATCACTGTGTGAAAAGAAAAAAAATATACATTTTATGTTCCAAAGAAGGAATAAGAATACTTAAGAGCAATAAAAATGTTAGAAATAAAATTCTCTAGATCTATTTTAAAATGTGCTTAATAGTGCAAAGAAAAATGTTAATTTTCTGGATAAATTGATGAGACAGACCTGTACATACACAAAAGCTAGCTACTAATTTGAATATACTAATTTGAATTTTTAAAAAATATTTACAAATTCAAGCAAAAATATCAAGTTATTTTCACAGCTGGACCAATTTGATTTTTCTTCTTGTAACAATAATACTAGAACAAATTTCTAGTCCTTTACCTCAAAACATACTATTTTGCCCCAGAATAAAATTTACTAAAATATCCAAAAGGACTTGTGGAAGTTGAGCCAAGATGCTTTTCAAATGATAAATAAGACCTGAACAAACAAACAAAAAAAGTTATGGCTGGCGTGGTGGCACATGACTTTAATCCCAGCACTTGGGAGGCTGAGGTAGGTGGAGCGTTGTGAGTTTGAGGCCCACTTGGGCTACAATTCGAGCACAAGCCTGGACTGAGCTACATAGTGCGACCCTGCCTCAAGAAACTAGGGCTGGGAGTTTGGCTCAGTGGCTTAAGCACCTGTCTGGCAGGCATGAGGTTGTGAGTTTGATCCCTGGTGCGGCCAAAAAAAATATACCCTTGCCCTGAAAAAACAGTGGGAAGAATGTGTTGTTTCTAGAAAACCACACATAACCCAATATTAAGATGGGAATTTTTGTATTTTGGAAGTTAGAGGACATGTTGTTGGAAATTTTTTAGCCTAGCAAAACCTTAAGGAAAATAAGTGCCCCAACAACTTCGAAGGCAAGTGTTGTCTACACAAAAGGTTTATTTGGCATTTCTTAGCATGACTTTTTTTATTAACACATTGAATATTTTCCTTAACTGGTAGCAGTATTTCAGTTTTCATGTTACTTTGCTTGCTTGCTTTGTGATCTTATGTAACATTTTGCTCAATATTTCATTATGAAAATTTTAACTTTGAGAAAAGTTTAAAGAATTTTATAGTGGCTAATTTTATATCTTTCTAGATGCTTACTATTCCTTCTGCAATTGTTTTATTAATGTATACTTTAAATAAAGGTAACCTATTTGATTCACATTTATGCCAGTTTTGTCAAATACATAGAGTTGCATAATCTCAACAAGATATAGAATACTTTTTATACCTTAAATTCTTTAATGTCCTAACTCTGAATCCTGCCAATCAATGGTCTGTTTTCTAAACCCAGGGTTACCTGATTTAACAAAGAAAAGGACATACATGAGGGAAATGGAGAATTTTCATTGCCTGAAGTTCAAATTTAATTTTATATCCTATATTTTGTCTAGTAATCTGTTTGCACTTTCCATTTTGAGGTTCTATGTAGAAATATATGCCCAAACCCAAATGTCAAACAAATTTTTTCCTGTGTTTTCCTGAAGTTTCATTTTGTAATTATGACATATCCCATTTAAAATTAATTTTTGAATATTGTATGAAACGTACTTTGAGATTTCTTTTTTCCTTATTTTTGGAAAGTGAATATCTAATTGTTTCTTCAGCACATTTTCTTGAAAACATTGTCTTTTCTCCATTGCCTTTTTTTTTTTTTTTTTTTTTTTTTTTTTTTTTTTTTTTTTTTTTTTTTTTTTTTTTTTTTTTTTTTTTTTTTTTTTTTTTTTTTTTTTTTGTGGCACCGGGGATTGAACTCACAACCTCGCGCCTGCCAAGGCAGGCACTTAAGCCACTGAACCAAACTCCCGGCCCTGGTTTTTTGAGGCAGGGTCGCACTATGTAGCTCAGGCCAGCCTTGTGCTCGCGTTGTAGCCCAAGCCGGACTTGAACTCAACGCTCCGCCTACCTCAGCCTCCCGAGTGCTGGGATTAAAGGCGTGCGCCACCACGCCCGGCTTCCATTGCCTTTTTGCCTTTGTCAGAAATCAAATGTCGATATTTCTTTGGGTCTATTTTTTATTTTACTACTCTGCTCTATTCATCTACTTGTCTACCTCTTGGTGAATGTCACAATATTTTGATTACTTCAGCTTGAGAGAAAATACTGAAATTAGGTATTGTTCAAAACTCTTTGAAGTATTCTACTACTTTTGCCTTTGTTATCAAGTGTAGAGGTAGTTTTTCAGTTTGTAAGCAAAAATCCTTGGCAAATTTTGATTGGCATTAATTTCCCTCTATAAATTTTGGAAAATCCACATGTCCATTAAGTGAAATATTTGTATTCATGAACAATATATGCCTCTTCCTTTTGGCTATTTGTAATTATTTATTAAAATATTAGGGATGACATACATGAGAAAAATCAGAAATATTGCCAACCATATATACTGGAAAAGTTTTGAAAACACCATGAATAATTTTACACCACAGATTAAATACTTTATGTTAAATAGATAAATTCCTAGAAGCACAGAATTCATCTAAACTGTTCAATAAGAAATAGAAATATTCAATGGGTCTTTAATAAATGAATATATTGAATAAGTAATTGAAAATCTACCAGACATCTAAAGAATAAATATTCCAAATTATTTTAAAATATAGATGGACAATAACCACTTACTAATGCATTCTATGAGGACAGCATTTCCCTCATACCAAAATCGGAAAAGACACCACAACTAAAGAATCTTACAGACCAATAAGTGAAAATTACATAATTATGAATATAAATGCAATATTTTTCAATTAACTACAAGCAAATAGCATTTTAAAGGTTTATACCATTGCCAAATAGAATTTGTACCAGAAATATGAGTGATTTGACAAAAGAAAAATCAATGCAATATACTACATTAGTAAATGACAGTTTCACTGATGTAGACAAGACATCTGAAACAATCCAAAACTACCATGATTTAAAAAAAATACTAAAATGTAAGCCAGGCATGGTGGTACATGCCTGTAATCCCAGCACTCAAGAGGCTGAGGCAGGAGGATTTCTGTGAGTTCAAAGCCAGGCTGAACTGCACTGAATACAAAAAAATAGGAAGAAAACCGTGATGACAATTATGCAACATTATAAATGTAATTAATATCACTAATTGAATTATAAATTTAGAAAATTTCAAATTCTAAAATATATATCACAAAATTTGAAAACAAATATTAAAGTGGATTGAAACATAGAAATATGTTAAATTCATGAATTCAAAGACAGGTAAATTGTTCAACTTTAAGACTTCACCTTGTTTTACAGTCAAATAAAAACAAGAAGCATTTATATTGCTGCTTTTGTAGAAATTTAACCTTCGGTTCAATTAGTAGAAGAGGGGATGCATCAAGTTATAAGTGAACAAGTGATTAAATGGAATTAAATTGTTATTATATTCATTCACTGATAAATTATTCTACCACATATTGAGAATCCACACATGCTAAAATCATAAAAGAGAACCACATGGTATGTGTATCGTGATTAAGGACCACAGTATCAACTGTAGTTTCCCAAAAAGATCAAACCTGTTTCTAACCTCAGCTGTACTATAGATTGAGCTGTCAATTTTCAGAAAATACTATGGATAAAAAACATGCTTAAATATATTATGAAAAAAGGACATATTGTTTGGGTTCTCCATTAGATAAATGTTTTTGTTTGACTATATAATAAGGTGAGGTCAATGGTTTGGAGGGGCAATGTGTGGATGAAAAGAATTTTAAAAATGAGCTTTATAACAATGGATAAAATATCAACAGCACAAGGAAGTTATTGCTATAAAACAAGATAAACATATTTTAGTGTTGGAAGAAGATTTTGTTTGAATTGCAAAAATGGAAGCACTTTGTGGGTGGTTGTATTTGATCTGGTATATGTAGGATAACTCAAGGAGGATATTGTAAGTGAAAGCCGAGAGAAAGGGCAGAACACTTCCAAAGAATATAAGATGACCCAGGTGCAAATCCTACCACGAAAATAAAAGAGCATTAAGCAGGAGTATAATTCTTATTTAAAATTCATTATTATTAGGGTGCAAGTTATTCCTGATCCTAAAACTAATATTTAAGTCTACATATTCATAATAGAAATTTAAGCCATAAAGGTAATGTATGTATTTTTTATTTGAGATACATATCTAGCTTTTGTCCAAGTACATTAAAAGTATCTGTTTTGCAATGATAATAGTGAGTAGGACAATTAATTCTAATCTAATTGTTAGGCAATTGACTTTAAAAAAGTACTTTGCCATTTATAAGCTATGTAAATGTAATAAATGACTATTTTGTTTTCTAGCTGTTATAGCAACTAGAATTATTTTAACTATGATACTAGCGCAAGTTATTTATCTTCTTTTATTTCTCAATTTATACTTCTATAAAATGAAGCATAAACTGTCTACCTCTGTCTCAAAATGTCCAACACCTACAATTTAATGGAGGAAAGATTTATTTTAGCTCACAGTTTACAGAGGTTTCAATCCATAGTCATCTGGTTGTAAAGCAGAGAGGCATGGTAGTGGGGGAAAAGTTCATGGAAAAACAGGCAGGAAGTATTGATATTTCTTTCTTCTTACCTTTTTTATTTCATCCAGCCTATTGGTTTATGGCACCCATACCCAGAGTGGGTTGTCTCTCTCTAGTAAGTTCATCACCCACACCACCCACACCCAGAATTATGATAAACAAGCGGACTAATTGACTATCACACACCCATGATCCAGTATCATGCATTTATGATGCAGTCACTCCCCAAAGATCCACCTATGAGCACAGAAGGCTTCGGGGGGAAATTTATATATAAGCCATAACCACCTCCAAGTATTATTGTAAGTATTAAAAGAGTTAATCTTTGTAAGAGAATTGAACAATACCTGGCAGCTAATGTTCTCACTATTATTAATGACTTTCTGCCTACTTTGGTCAGAACTATCCTACAGGGTGCTAGTGATCTCGTTAATGGAATATCAGCAGACCATCAAAGGGTAGCAGATGGTAAGATAAAGACTTTCACTCGTTGGTTTTTGGTTATCTTAATATATAGCTGAATCTATCTCTGTGGTAACAACATAGTCAAAAATACCTCAAAATTTCCCTTCTCTGATCCACTCCTTAATTATCTGTGCTACATGCAAATTTGTTGGCTTTTTTCCCCACTTAACCAAAGGAGTGCTGTCATGTGAAAAGTAGCTCCTTGATGCAATTCAGAAGTCAATAATTCCATTGATATTAACTTGAAAGAACACGCTGTTTGATTGAGGCTGTGTCGCTATTACCTTAAGTGTCACTTGCTGCTTGCTATATATCTTGCTAAAACTTGGCCTGCTTCCTTCTCTTTCTGTGTAGTGCCTTAGGTGAAATTGGTAATACACTCAGAAAAATTAATTGTGGCTAAAATGAAGAGCTATGCTTTCCTAGCCTGAATTTCTAGAGAATCAGAGTATAAAGACATTGTCTTCTCTAGACAAATTCGCTTATTTTTATACACTTAAAACAGTATGAATCTCTAAAGAAAAGAAATTGCATCTCACAGCTCTAGATTGGGAAGTAATATGGATTTTCTATTTGGGAAACAAATAAAGGTTAAGAAAAGTTAGGCTAGAAGTGTGTATGCTAAATTCTAGTGCCAAGGTAATTTCAGAGGGCAGGACTAATGTCCCCTTTTATGAACATCTACTGTTAGATAGTCATTTACTGTAGGTCTTAGTTAGTCTCTCATTGCTGTGACAAAATAATGAATACCTACAAGTTAAAAGAGGAAAGGTTCATTTGATTCACATTTTGTAGAGTTTTAGTTCATAGTAGGCTGTCTCCAAGGCAGGAAGGCATACCAGAGGGTCGTATCACAGGAGAGTTGCGAAGCAGAAAACCATCAAGGAAGGAGGAAACATATATATATATATATATATATATATATATATATATATATATATATCCCTTCCAGGCCACACACATACAGTGACCCACCTCTTCCCAACAGCCTTCGCCTTGCAACATCACATGCATCGGTGGATTAATCCGGTACCACACACCCATGATCCTCCGAAAAGCCCCACTTATGAGTGCATGAGGCTTTAGGTAGACATCTACATATAAGCCATAATACTGTATAAGATAATTTTCCAGAAATTCAATATGAGACTTTAATAATAGGTTCTGTCCTGTTGTAAGCAGGTAGGCTAGATGCATAGGTAGCAGGCACGAGCAAGATTTCTAATCCAGTCTTCTCTACTACTAGCTATGTACTCCAGAACAGGACAGTTCACACTTTTACATATTGAGCTCCACAGACATGCATTGAACACCAAGTGTTCCAGGCATTTTGTCAGATGGCTAAGCAAGAAAGATAAATAGGAGATGGTCCTTCTCTTTCTCTCACACATGTTAGGAAATGCAAGGTTTTGAAGTACATAATCTCTAAGGCCCTATTCACTCTAGAAAATATTTGATCCGATCAGGCCTTTTTTATGTATTTTAATGATTATATGTTTCAGGATGAGCATTTTCAGGTTGAAGCAGCTTGAGTGAGTTTTACTATTATTTTTAATTATCGGTCGTTCTGAAAATTCAGGTAAAGCTAGAAGAGTTATTCTTTCCACAAATGTAGTCTGCGCAAACACCTCTTCTACAGAGATGTTTCAGTTGAGACGTAAAATGAAAGGCTCATCTCTCCTCCAAATGAAAAAATCAATCATCTTCTGTCTTGACTGTGATTAGAAATATTCACTACCTTCTTAAAAACCTATGAGACTTTATTAACAAGAATCATTTATGATGGTAACATTCAGGATTTGCTAGGTAGAAAAACAAGTAAACCTGTCATGAAATACTCCTTAATTTAGGTGCTTCAAAGTGCAAAATATATACTACACTAACCTTCACAGGAAAATAGAATAGAAAATACTTTTTTTTGTATACTCTCAACTCTGAAAGGAGAAAAATTAGAGACAACAAGTAGGAAAGTTTAACGTCACTATGAGAGAAATGAAATTTGCATTTGGAGAGTACTCACTGGAAAATCAAACACTACTTGTGAAAGGCAAGAATTCACAAGGCCAGGTAATGGATAGGCTCATCCTAACCTTCTACATAATGAGTAGGTCTTTTCCCAGGGACATCTACAATTGCATTTTAAATACCTCAAGAGTTGATATCACCGTAAGTGAACTTTGAGGATGGTAATGATGATGATGTCTATTCATGTCTCAAATGGTGGATCATAACACCTATCATGATCACTATGAGGATGAAATGGGTTCATATATGGAAAAGATCTTGTGTCAGAGACCCCTGCAGTGGGCTCCAATATTCTGCCTTATGTTACGGCACATGGGGAGAAGAAAAAGCAAGAGATGAACCAGCAGTATAGCAGTATAGATGACTGGTTGTTCATGGAAAGCAAAAGGCCATGAGGCAACCAGAACTTTGATACTTATTGATTATGTCTGTGTTAAGGACAATGCATGAAGGGTGGTGAGTGTTTCCCGGAACAGTAATGGCGACTGTGGTGGAACTGTAAGAACAAAGCATTCTTGCAAGGATGAGATAGGGGGCAATAAGGAAGCTTTAGTTTCCTTAGGTGCTTTATCATCCTTCCCAGGTCTTATCTCACTCTGTGAGCGCCACAGTAGTCACTAGCCCTAGGACTTTCAGCTGTGACCAGAAAAAAGCAGGAGTTTATGCATTCCAATCTGGCTCAAAGGGAAAGGAAAGGATGGCATTGGGGTCCTCTAGACTCAATGTCTAATTGTAGTCACCAATATCCTTGGTATTCAATAAACATTATTTCTGGGAAAAAAGAATATTTGAAAAATGGAATCTCACCCTTTGAAAACAGAATCAGACCATGTTTTCCTAGTTTTTTTCCTCATGCATAGTTTTAAACATATTTGCCACTTGTACTTATACATGAATGTGAATATATGAACTTTACAATATAGTTTAATTGATGAGAGTATAGATACACTTGTGGTAAATATGTTCATGTGAGTGAAACCTATGCATGTATGGGAGGAATGTTTGCATACTTAGTATCATGGTCACCTTGTACTTGGACATTACTGAATACTGTACTGAATGATTTAGTTTAATATTCCTGCTTCATCAAAATATTTTGCAATGTTTTATATGTACAGCCAAGTGCCATCTATTGAACCACCTTAATTGCTTGATTCCTTTTCACAATATGCTAGTACCATACAATATCCTTCCTAATATATTAGTACTCCCATAGCTTTTTGTAACACTAAAACATTTGCTATAAAACAGACTGCTTGCCCTAGTTCTGAGTGTGTATTGAATTTTAGAAACTACTGAAACAAGCTGGCTGGTTGATTTTATTCACTAGCAAAATATCCTGAAGATGCTCTATCTACTGTGTCAGACTGACACATAGCAAATGAGGGCTTACAATGCTTCATCTTGTCTGTAACCTACTTGTCCACCAGACTTAAATTACTTTCTTTGTTGGTCAAGACATTGAATGGGATCAAAATAGAGATATATTTAGTATTTATGCTATTTTGGAATTTATACATGATGATGACACACTAGATCAAAATTAAAAGTTAAGGAAACCATGATAATTACATAGGAGTTAGTTTCTTTTTCCTTCTTTACCTTAAACCTTTATCCATTTATACTAAGATAAGATGTCAGAGTTCTAGAAATCCAAGGAAGTATCCCATATTCCTCAAAATTATTTTAGGAGTCTTTAAATAAGGATCTAAAAATTGCATTTAGCTTGGATATTATTGACTGACATAATCTTCATGTTTCACTCTTAAAATAATGAGGATACATTAAAACACAGGGATTCAATGATTTTCTTGTTTTATAAGATCAAAATAATATCTTGAAGTTTTATGGTACTGTGAAGAATGGTACAGTTTCAGGTCATGTTACTTTGGATTAGATTACTGTAAGTAGAATAACGATAGTAATGCTAGCAATGGTAGTAAGTGGTAGAATTCCAAAAGTGAGTTTGAGGCATCTCAAGAGATTATTGACACAGAAGCTTATCATTCACAGAAAAATATATCCTTGTGTATAAAAAGTCAAAATAAGTTTAGAAATCCTACAAGTACAAATTTATACTTACATAAACATATATAATATATGAAATTTATATATATATTTGAGAATTTATGTTTGTTAATCTCGATTCTTTGATAGGCTTGAGAGACTCCTCAGATATTAGTGAAACACACTTCTGTTTGTATCTGGGTGAGTCAAGGAAACATGTCATTGGGGATTATATGTGTCACTAACTCCATTCTCTCTGACTCTCGCTCTCTCTCTCTCTCTCTCTTTCTCTCTCTCTCTCTCCCTCTTTCTGCTTTTGACTGTCATGAGTTGAACAGTTTTCCACTGTTATGCACTTACGAAAGGTTTATTCCTTTGAGCCAGCTGACCATGCACTGAAAGTGCTGAAATGATAAGCCAAATTAAACTTTTCTTCCTTTAAATTGCATATGTAAGGTTGTATTAATCAGCTTTCCCATCACTGGGACAGAATACTCAACATCTGTAACATAAACAGAAAGAGGCTTAATGTGGCTCACAGTTTTGGAAAATTCAGTCCATAATCAGTTATCTCCATGGGAGAAATGGCATGGTGGAAGGACATGGCAGGGAGAAGCTGCTCACTTCTTGGTAACCAGGAAACAGAGAGAGAAAGGAGGAGGCAGGTTGTGAGATACACCGTCTAAAGCCTTGTTGCCAGTGTTACAACTCTTCTAGCAAAGCTCAACCTCATGACAGCCCTTGAGCTATAAAATCATCAGAGGATTAATGCATTGATGAGTATAGCACACCTATGATACACTCACCTTCGAAAAGCTCCTTGTCTGAACAGAAGAGACTTTGGGGAAACATATCAGTTCTGAGCCATAACAGATGTATTTTTCTCAAGAAACAGAAAGTTGATTAATAGAATATTTATATGTTAAATATACTTAGCTATTTATAAAAATACATAAAGTAAGCTTAACAGGACAATCTGCATTCAGTGACTCTGATCTATTAAAAGTTCAAATTAGCAAATATAATATGAATTATTTCCCCATATATTTCTATTTATTCTCCTTCCTTTTCTCTCTTCATTATTTTCATCAAAGCTATACTGACAACTTGCTATATAACAAAAACTGCACTACTATTTATAGGGAACATAATGAAGGATAATTAATATGTTTTTTGTGCTCAAGTAGCTTACAGTCTAACATCCATGTACCTCACTGCCACCTCAATTGTGTGACAGTTAGCTATATGTATTTTAACAGCAAACACTAGTTGGTGAGAAGGGACAGAAAAGTACAACTAACCCGACTTAAAAAAGATAACTGAAAAAGTATGAAAACAGTTTTATCTTTTTGTTTCACTGTAAAGTAAAACTATCTCTCACAGTTGAAGTATGATTTTAGCTCAGTATAGTCAAAAACTTCCTGCTCAGGTTTCTGAAAATAGAATGAGCAACTTGCATAACTATAATTCACTGTTACTTTGAATAATAGGATTTAGTTTGTGTCTTCTTGTTTAGAGTCTAAACAATGTGGAAATTAGACTGCATTATGTCTAAAGACCTAACAAATTCCATGTAATGATAACACTGACATAAAGTAATATAGAACTTATTTATCTTTTAATCTCTCTTCCAGTTTAAGTGCTGCATAGCATTTTGAATCAGGGCCAAGTGAACAAACAGCAGCATACACCCCCATATGGAGAAATCTGCAATGCTGTTAGGCTGCTTCTTCTCCAATGTGCTCAGTCTCAAAGCTTAAAGTATATCCACTCCATCTGTGAAATTTTTGGAGGAGAGAAGCAGAGTTTATACCCTATATATCTGCTGAATTTGATATGTTACAAAGACTCTGGAAATTTTCAGTCAGATTAAACTTCATTGAAAACAAGTAAGAGTAACTACAAAATTACTGTAAAATTTATTGTTCTAGACACTGATGAGAACCACTAAAGGAAAGTAAATTCCTTGATATAGTATTACTACTATTGCATTTGCTTCATTTGAAATACCAAAGATATTTTCATTTGACTTGAAGCTACATTTTTTTCCGCTGATGCAAGCATACCAGTTATGTGTTTTTATTTGCCGCAGCTTGTTGTTGTTGTCTTTTGGCAGCCTCTTATTAATGTAACATCCAGTCAAGGGAATGCTTTGCCTGCAGACCGTATGCCTTTATTTCTTACAGAATAATAAAATGAGAACATGCAATAAAGGATGCTGCATTTACCAGGAACACATAAATATAACCTCAAACTAGTAAATACCACAAAGATACACATACACACAAACACACTCACAGATGCACATTTAAGGAGATAAAAGAGTTAAATTCAGTTCTAAAAACAGACATTTCATTTTACAGCTAGCTTTGAAATGTAGCTATTGCTCCAAGACTTTTCTATGCAATATGCTATTTCCTTTGTGTACTTCTTAGTGATTTCATTCATTTTCATCATTTCAGTTATGACTGTAATCTTTATGTCGAGATCTCTCTTTCCTCCTTATCATTATCTGACATACATATATCCACCTTGATGCCTCAAGAGTATTTCTAATCTAAGTGGAAATGTATGTGTCTCCTCTCTCAGGTTTTCTAATAGCTATTACAGGAAAGGAAAATAGTACTTCTAATCAACCCAAAAATGTGTGGTATGACTCTTGCCCTCCTTTTTGGCTACTCACACACAACCAGTCATCACATTCTGTTGACTTTTATTTCACAATTGAGTTTCTTCTTTTCTTCCACATTTTTACTTTATTTTAGAGATTTATCATTTTCAGTGTCATGTATAACAATAGTCCCTTAAACAGGTTCTATTCATGATTTCTTTTTCCAATCTGTGTCACATAATTACCAGAAGAAATATTCTAAAAGCATTATTTTTTAATTCATATTTACTTACAAACTTTCAGTAGTCCTCTCAGTTATTTTAAGAACAAGGTCTGAAATCAGTAGCCCAAAATACAGTTTATCATACATTTGCACTCAACTGTTATGTTTTAAATTATGCTTTTATTTTAATCAAATATTATAAGAAAAAGCTGAAAGGGAAGCAAGAACGGGGTTTTCAGGCTTAGTTTGTGCCTCCCACTTTGTGCCTCTGCTCATGACATTCTCTCCATCTGTAAAACCCTTTCTGACCCTTTCCTTGTCCAGTATCTGCTTATTCATTCTCAGTGAACCTTCCTATTCAGTGATTTCCCTATTTGATCTTTTCTACTATAGTCTGTCACTTACTTGGCATTTGGCATCCCTTGTCTTGTATTGAGGTGATCTCCCTGTGTGTGTATCCTTTCAATTCTCATTTAGAAAGTCAGATAACTAAGGACAGGCCAAAGTTTGCCACTTCTTTTATATGTCTCCTGAACCCTAGCCAATGGTTTAACGCATACTGGTTTTTGATTATCTAATATATACTAAAAATTTTACCTTTGTCTGTTGAAGGGTAACAATACTTGATTAGATTACATTCTTTATTGAATTGTGTCAGTTTGCATGTCTGTGTGGAGACAGCACAAATTAGACTGCTGGTCCTATAAATTATAACCTGCAGTGCCATACACCTAGCATCTCTGCAGATGGAGTTTCAAACAGCGACTATTTCTTTTAAGCACATCAGTCAAAACCCTGGTTCAGAGTTATTTAAATTGGTTTGTATTTTATGGTCCTGTGAAGGTTTCACATTGCAACTGCTGAGCTTTAAAATCACAGAAATCAGAAAGAGGGTGCAAGGAACTGCCATCTGTCCCCATAAACAATTATCGGCCGGCCATCTGCCCGTATACTGGGTAATGATTTTAATGCTGGTAATATCTGACTGAAATGCTCTCTCTCTGTGGAGTCAAAGAAGGAGAATCCATTAAAAAGTGCTGATCCTTCTACTTGTTGTTTGTGAATTTTTTTCACATGTGTTATCATTTAAATTGTGTTTCTATGACTTTCACTACGCATCGAAAGTTACTCTTTGTGAGGTATCTGCAAATACCTGCCCTTTTACAAATAGGTGCTATCTTCTTCATTACCAAAGTTATTGCAACTGTAGAATATCACTTAGGCATACCCAAATGAAGCAAAATATCCAACACATTACAAAAGAGAGCTAATAGTAATAGGATTAACAGTCTCAGGTTTCAACTGAGCAAAATAAAGAAACCCACAGCCATATGTAAACCAATTCTGCTTTTCAAAGTCAACTTGGGAAAGTTCACAATCCTTCTAAGGCATTCCTTGCTTTAGTTCTTTTTCTGTGATAGGAAATTGTGGTAAATTTGCATTTAAATGATAGCGTCTTATTCTTTAAGTAGGATGGAATCCATACACTTCTTTAAAATGAAGCATGTCTATTTGGGAATTCATAGGTTTTAACATATGAACTGGAGGTCTTGTTTATGATTTTAAGTCTGAGTCATAGTTCATTCACAGAGAAGTGGTGTGATAGTTTAATCTTTATCAATGAAATGTATCTGAAAAGTTCAGAATATTAGCAAAATAACCATATGTAGTGGTGCATGCCTGCAATCCCAGAAGTCAGGAGGATGAGGCAAGAGGATCACCTCAAGTTTAAGGCCAACCAGGGCTACATAGTGAATTCAAGGTCAGCCTGAACTACATAGTGAGACCATCCCAAAGCAAAACAATGTAAAGCAAAGCAAAACAATGTAAAACAAAACAAAACAAAACAAAGCAAAATGAAAGAATATTAGCAAAACAGGCAATGTAGATTTTCAGCAAGTGCTATATCTTAGGAGGTATGCATTAACTATTTTTCAACCCACAGTGGTTTTTTTTTTTTTTTTTTTTTTTTTTTTTTTTGTGGCACCGGGGATTGAACTCACAACCTCGCGCCTGCCAGGGCAGGCGCTTAAGGCACTGAGCCAAACTCTCGGCCCTGGTTTTTTGAGGCAGGGTCGCACTATGTAGCTCAGGCCGGCGTTACGCTCGCGTTGTAGCCCAAGCCGGCCTCGAACTCACAACGCTCCGCCTACCTCAGCCTCCCAAGTGCTGGGATTAAAGGCGTGCGCCACCTCGCCCGGCTCTACCCACAGTGTTTTATAGTTACTTATTTGTCCTAAAATTACTTGCTTTTCAATTTGTTTATTTATCTTTAATAGAATTTTATGTTTAATAAAATAATGTTCCATGAATCTGCTGTTTTGTAAATCTCATATGAAACAGAGATCTTGCCAACATGTGTCTGATTTTAACTAGGTTCCATCAATTTATATCTAAGGAATTCATCTATGTTTATCAAAGTTTTTCCTGCTTTACCCTTAATTATTATATTTTTCTTCTTTTCTCTAAACAGCATGACTTTTTTTTTTTTTTTTTTTGAGACAGGGTCTCATTATGCAGTTCAAACCGGCCTTGAGCTCACTTTGTAGCTCAGGCTGGTCTCAAACTTGCAAAGATCCTCCTGCCTCAGACTCCCAAGTGCTGGGATTACAGCCATCTACCACCACACCCAGTTTAATAGCATGGTTTTTAAGAAATCTTTTCTTTTTTTTTGTACTGAGAATCGAACTCAGAACCTTGCACTTGCCAGGCAGACACTTGTGCCACTGAGCTATACCCCTAGCCCAAGAAATCTTGTTTAAGTAAAGCATACTAGCTCTTAAAATCCTGGCTAGTTCACTAAAGTTGCCTTGAAAAAATTCAGCAATCTGATAAAGACATAAAAATGTAATTTTCATATATTCTATATAACATGAGTTTTGATTGTTCTAGAATGTGAGAATTTATAGTGTAAATATTGGATATACAAATAAGCATCAATCCCTTAGATACTTCAGAGGTGGGAGTTATAGTGGTTATGTTTGTTTGTTTTGTTTTGTTTGGTACCAGGGATCGAACATTATAATGATTGTGAAAACCCATTTTACTCTCACCTGTAAAATGATCAACTTCTTTAATTTGGCAAATGACAGTAGGTAATGAGTAAAATAAAACTGCCTATTAGAGGTAATAACTATTAATGATGTGAAGTCATATTCATAATTTTAAGTAAATACACTAAAATAAAAAGGTTAATAAATCTGTTTGCATAAAAATGAGACCTTTTTATTCTTGTTACTTAAAAAATGTAAAAATTTATTTGTTCTCTGCTCCTGATAATTTTAAATACATGAATATTGTCACTTGCACTGTAACAATGGTAACATTGTTTAATAATAAAAGGGAAGAATAAAACCTTTATGCCCTTCAGACTTTCCTTTGAAAACTTAGCTATTTTTTCTAAATAATTTTCAGGGATTAACAGAAAAAATATTTGTGACAATCTTGACAGTTCAGGTGTGAAGAAGACATTAATAAGCTAGACGTTACTGTCACTGCCCCCACTATGTGTCTGAAAAGATAATGAGTGAATCTGCTAAAAGAAATATTCGCCAATGTCAGCTGATGACTCATCTCCACCAGCTAATTCTGCAGCCTACCAAGGAACTTTGCTGGAGAAAGGAAGCCTTCTGTGCTTGATTACTGCAGTGCGTTTCTGCTTGCTGGTGTTAGATTCCTGCAGCCGTTGTGCTTTCACGCAGAGGGGCTGTCTTCATAAAATCTCAGATACTACTGCAGTAGCTATTTGTGTTAGATATTCAAAAAGTTCTTGGTAAAACAATGAAGAAAATGAAATAAATGCCTGATAGTTAAGCAGACTATGTACTTTCATATCAGGTATTTCTGCAAATTAGATATGTGTGACTGAAAAAGTCATTTGGTTTCTCTAATTATCATTCTTTTAATATGCAAACTAAAGCATTTGGATTAAACTACCAGATCCACACTACTTCTCTTAGTTTATAACTCTAGAATTATATTATCCTTTTCTCTAGTTTTAATCCAATCTCCATCAGTTTTTGACACCCTCCTTGTCTTATTTTTAGTGCGTTCCTTAACTTCTTTGGGCACAAAATAAAATCAGCGTCTGATTAAAGAATGCTTTCATTTAAAAACTTAGGAAGAGAGAAGAGTAATGTCACAGAAGACTTGGGAGTTGAGTATTTTGAAGACTGTGCACAGCTCAGTTCACATGATGATTTCCGCCGTTCTATGTAAGAATATGTTGAATGGAGGGTGTTAAATTTTTGGACATAGTCTTAGAACAACTTTTATTTTCAGATGGAAGGGTAACAGTCAAGATCAAAATTGAATTGTTATCCTTCTGCTAGACAGGTATTTTTTTTTAAAATAACTTAGCAGTCATGAGAATAAGAAACAAGAATAAAAGAATAAAAAATGATACAGAATTATTTACCCTTTTTCTGTATTTCTATTTCCAATTGCTTGGCCGAACCATTCTCTTGATCTAATGCCACATCCACTGCCCACAATTAAATATTTAGTATCATACTGATTTTATTTAAGCTGAAAAATAAAATCCAGACTACATTTACCTTATCAAAAAACTGATTAGACTTTACCAGGGATTTAACTCAGTGGCATAAGCACCTGCCTGACAAGCAGGAGGTTGTGAGTTTGATCCCTGGTACCAAAAAAAAAAAAAAAAAAAAAGAGTTATCAATCCAAAAAAAGCAATCAAATCAAAATAAATTCCCACTGAAATTAACAGACAGAGAAAAGGTTAAGTCACATAAAACATTTTGTTTCATACTTCATTTATTCTGAATATCAGCATTATAGACACTAAAGTGGAAGATTCTCAACATATTTAAATAGATCCATTTTATATCCATTTTAATAACTGATAGACGTGTTGTTACTTAAACAGTTTTTTAGGTATAACCACAAATATGCTAGGTTGCGGGTTTTTTTTAAAAACACAATTAATGAGCCCATAAGATTTCCCAGAACATAACACAACACATATGTAAGACCAGTTGTCCTATTTTTTGCCTACCTATTGCCTGCTACACATATGCCAATTTTCATCCATCACTGGGAGGCAAACTCTGTTGTTTTTGGTGAAAAGGGATATAATGTGATTTGTCTAACCAATAAAGGGAACCCACTTCTTTTCACAGTGAAATGTGAAGGTAGCTATTTTGAACGGGTTTGCTTGCTCACAAGACGATGTGAAACTAATCTGTGAATATTTAATGCCTGGAGCTGCAGCAGCCATTTTTCAAATATTAGAAAAGTAGTGAAACTGTAGTAAGGGTGACTGAATGGAAGGAGTGGAGGAATGAGCTTCAATCCTTGCTCATGTTATGGTACCTCTTAATTAACTGACTCGGCACTGCTTAGCTTTTTACTTCTTAAAGTAGATATTAATATGATCTTACTATTTAGACCTACTTATAATTTTTCATAACATTATTGATTTGTCCCTTAAAATGATAAATTGCTACCTGACAAATTGAAAATCGTGTTTCCTTTTCTTTTATAACAACAGAAAAGATAATAAAGCTTTCAAATAATTTTATTTACTCTTTTGGTAGCTCCAAATAGAGATATCTACATTGCATTTAGTGCTTAAAGGCCAGCAATTTTAAAGCAAATTTCAATTATTTGCTTGAAATTTTCATACATATATATAATAGTCCCATATATTCAGCATTATTGAATCTTTAATGTAGTTTTCTAAAATAGCAATGCATTTCAAAGTTCTACATATTTTATCATAGATACACAGCTGCAAACTACTTATTATCTCCTTATACTTAATGCACAGAAAGTAAAATGCATCGTTTCACCAAACAAGTATAACATTCATAGTGAAGACTATAAAGTCTCCCAGATGACTGCTGGATACATTCTTCTATTTTTTTAAGTGGAATTTATGTGTGGGTGTCATTTTCAACAAAGAGCTACAATGAGATCGTTTTATTTTCTCCAGTCCAACCAGAAATCCTCAGAAATTCTACCCAAACTGTTAAATGAACCAAAGTCACCCTGACTCAGAGCACTGGAAAGTACCGTTGCTCCTCTTCGCATGCTCATTTGTCCACTTTCAAATATAGTCTGCTCCCAAGTTCATTTTTGCATGCATTGTTTGCTGAATATACTGCGTTCTAATGTTTTGGTGGTGAACAAGTTACAAAAAAGGCTTCTGCAGTGTTGTTATCATGTCTCTCATGTCATAATCTCTACCATTATTCTAGCTCAGACACTTTTGCACCCGTAGTCTCTCACTTCTCCAATATATTAGGGAGATGTATCTCATCATTCCAAGTTATTTACAGAAATTTGGAAAAGGCTTTATCTTGATGGATATGTGGGGCATACAGTTTGAACCTTTCAGAAGACATATTTGACAGCAAACTTTGTTTATGTCAACATCAAGACCTTCCAAAATCTCACCTAATTTTGCATGTCAAGCATTGTTTTATTCAGCAGTACTTCACAAAATCATGGCACTATTCAGATTAGTTTATTTATTATTTTAGACTTGGCCACTTCATTTGTGATATCTGAAATAATAAGTCAAATAGATTTTATTCTTAAAAATAAATGACACTGGAAGTTATACATTATTTAAATACTGCTATAGGCAGACTTTTCAAGTATATTGTTGATTAAAGCTCAAGCATTTAAGCACCAAACAGATTACTGGAACTGAGAACTCATTCCACCATAGAAATCAACCATTGTATTATACATTATTCATTGGAATATAAGCTACTTGTCGGTTTGGTACTGAGTGCTTATTATACAAACTGATATCATTTTGAGTTTTGAAGAGATTAAGTATCAGTATATTACTTTGAGATATAGCTATTTTTGACCACATTTTTTCAGAAGTACATGTTACAAGTAAGGTTGGACAGACGCTTAATAATGTTCTCAAATAGTCTACAATGGACTTCTGTGCATGTGTTTTGCCTTCTTTCAGTGCAAATTCCTCCAAAATTTGCTTAAGTAAAATGTCCTATTGATTTTCTTCAAGTGATGAGAAATTTACTATTTCTTTACAAGGCCAAAGTTAAATTGATGCATACATGAAGATAGTGTTACCAATAATGAAAATTTTAAGCATTTCCCACCCAGTTACTTTGATATATCAATTTCATAGTGGTTCTTTTCCATGCTGTATTTTGTTGCCATAGTTTAATTTCTTTAAAAAAAGTTTTTCTCTTCTAGTGTTTTTTCATCATTTTTATTTTTATTCATATTTATTTACTTTGGGTTGCAATCTCAGTATGTTGTCCAGGCTGGCCTCGAATGGATAGGCTCAAGCAACCCATCTTCCTATCTCCGCTTCATGAGTAGTTGAGACTGCAGATGCACACCACTGCATTTGGCTTCTTTTAATTTTTGAGTAATAGATGACTTAGGATATTTGAAGAAAGATGATAATACTCACTGCAATGTAATGAAAAAGGCAAAATCAGGCTGGGGATTTACTGCAGTAGAATAGTGCCTGCCTAGCACATGCCAGCCCCTGAATTTAATATCCACAATGGCAAAGAAGATGGGAGAAATGGTTTGTGCAACAAGATGTTCTTTACAAAAGAGCCAAAAGGCTCTTTCTGACCTAACTGAAATTCAAAGCTGTGGAAAATTCCAAAGATATCAAAAATAACTCTATTTGAATGCTTAAATATAAAACTTAAGTGCAAGGCAAAGATCTTAGTCATTTCTTTTTGTTATTCCCTCAGAAAGACATGCAAAATCCACATTCTCTCTATACTTCCTAGGATCAGAAGTCCTGTTTCATCTGAGTGGTCTCAAGTACAAACTACCTCTGCCTGCAGTCCAAATCCTTCATCTAGGCTTCTCTGGACAGCAGCTTCTATCTCCCTAGCACTCGAAGTTCATCCTTATATTCTCACTCCTCCAACAATTCTAGTAAGTACCAGAAAGCACTTATGTAAATAACTTCCTTAGATTCCATCTTGAAACAGAATTCTTATGATTCCAAATGCATTTCTGCCCACTTCCTAACACATGCCTTTAAATTCACTTATCTGAGAACACCATGAGTAAGCATTCTGTTTGGCAGATAAACCTGTATAAGAGGATTTGGAAATCTTCACATTTTGTCTCAGAGCAGTTAAAAGTCACAAGGAAGAGCTGCCTCAAGTTTTCAAATAAATTCAGTCTTTTTGTCCTTTTACCAATTCATTTCAATAGTGGTTAAGTAGTGCATATTCTATTTGCAATATTCATTTTAACCTTTTAACTGTTTATAATTTTCCTAGTGACTAGCTCAAGATTTAAAAAAATTAGTAAATTCTGACTCAGAGATTAAGGCAGAACTGCATCACAAAATTTCAATCTGTTCTCCAACCAAGAAGTTTCTCTAAATACAGATATGAATTACAAGCTGTTATCATGTGACACGATTTTAACTGGTCAAAGATTAAAAGATTAGACCATTCGCTAATTATTTTACACATATAACACGAGCTGGTCAGCTCAATAGGAAATATGACTGACATAAATCTAACTGCATATCAGAAAACCGATATGTGAGAAAAAATGCAATGACTGGAAACAGGCAATAGTTTAGAGAAATTATTTGAAAAAAGTAAAATGAATAGTTATTTTTGAAACATCTATTTGGTACCTGAGGTTTCTAATTGTACAAACCTAAAGTGAATGACAGGAACTATAAAAAAATTGCTCACATATCATAAAAATGGAATAGGCATACAAATATATGCAGAGCCATTTGTTCGTGTCTACTGATTCTATGGGTACATTTCCAAAGGATGGAGACATTCAATGTAATTTTTAAGTTTAATATCACACTCAAAAGTATTAAATTTTAGTTACATATTTACTAGTTATTGGAAAACAAGATTATTTGTTAGTATGCTGAAAAAAATTATTTATGAGTAATATTTTAGTACTAAAAGTGTTTACGAAAAACATTTTATTAATCTCTCCATTAACACAATTTTATTATGTATTCACTACAATTTTGATCCACTGATAAATTCAAGTAAATAAGAACGTAATAAATTATTGTCATGTATAAGAATACACTGAGTACTGAGAGTGGATGGAAGAAAAGAATCGTAACCTTTGCCCTCTAAGAGCTAACAATCTATTAAAAGGCAAAAACAGTCAACTCATTGTGATAGAAAGCATAAAAAAAGAAATACGATAGAATATTAGCTTATCATTTTTTATAAAGCTATTTTTTTGAGACATGGTCTCACACTGTAGTTCAGGCTGGCCTTGAACTCATGTTGATTGATCCTCGTGCCACAGTCTCCCAAGTGCTGGGATTATAGTTGGGCACCACCATGCTCAGGTTTGTCATAAAACTATTTATGTATACTGAATCTGTATGCTTTTAGGGGGAAAGATGGCTATTTCACTTATATACAACTTTTATTGAGCTAAGATATGTTACTTCTATTTTTTTAATATGAAGTGATGTTAAACTTTATCTAATGCTTTTTTCTGTGCCCACAGAAACAGCTATATGGATTTTATAATTTTTTAGCATGATGTGAACATTGAATTTGTTGCCTTGTGAAAGATATGCCAATATTGCATACCTGAGGTAATTCACATTGAATTAAGCTGTATAATATTTCATTGAGCTGTAGATTTGAATTGCTAGTGTTCTGCATCTATGTTCATCAGGGTCTTGGTCTGCTGTTTTCTCTTGCATTCTTTTCGGATTTTGGTGTCAGGATAATGCTCGCCTTATAGAATGATCTTAGAAAAGTTCCTTTTCTATATTTTGGATTAGTTTAAGAAGAATTTGAATTATTTCACTTTTTAGATTTGGCAGAATTCAATGAATGCATCCAGTCATAGTCCAGTCATAACATTTTCTTTGCTATGAGACTTATTCGAATTTATTAATTTATTATTATTATTACTTTTTTTTTTGGAGGTAGGGTCTTACTATGTAGTTCGGGTTTCCCTTTAGCTCACTATACAGACCAGGCTGATCTCAAACTTGTGACTACCCTCCTTCCTCAGCCTCCCAAGTGCTGACATTACAGGCATGTACCACCATGCTCCGTGAGACTTTGCATTCTTAATTCAACCTCGCTATTTGTTACTGGTTTTAGTGAGCAATTTTTTTCATTTTTTATTCATATATGTCAGTGACATAACAAATATATTACTCTTGGCTCAACTTTATGCATTTTCTCTGGTTTTTTTCTAGTTTGTTGGAGTATAATCTTTCATAATAATCCCTTCTCATTCATTGTCTTTCTGTGATATCAGTGAAAATGTTTCCTTTGCCATTTCTGATTTTATTCCAAGTCTTTTCTCTTTTTTTCCTTGGTTAGTCTAGCTAAAGACTCATCCAATTAATTCGCCTTTTCAGAGGAAACCCACTCTTCCTCTTACAGAAATTTTGTATGTTTTAGTCCTATTTTATTTCTGCAGTAATCTTAGATCTTTGCTATCTTTTTATGCTGCGGCTTTCCTCCTTTTCCTCCTCTTTCTCCTTCTTTTAGGTTTGATGTCATGTCGCTCTTTTAGTTCTTTAACATGAAGCTAGATTTTTATTTTAAATGTTTCCACTTTGTGATTTATGCATTTGTTGCTATGTACTTCTGCTATGTGTTTGGTGAATGCCCCTGCCCCTCAGATTTCCATGTTACCCCAGTGGTACTGTTGAGAGGCTGTGGAACTTTCCAGATTCAGTGCCTAGTGAGGGGTCCTTAGGTCACTGGTAGCATGTCTTTGAAGGCGATTGTGGTATCCCAGTCTCTCAATCTCTCTGTTTTCTGGCTCATGACGGAAGTGGTTTTCTATATCACATATGTTTACCACTATGTGTTGCCCTCATAAGAAGCCCAAAGCTAATGAAGCCATATACCGGAACTTCCAGTATTATGAGACAAAATAAACCTAAATCTATACAAGTCAATTTCCTCTGATATTTTGTTTCAGTAACATGAAGCTACCTAAACAACTTCCCTATCAGTACTTTTACTATGTCAAATAGGTTTTTGTTTGTGTTGGTTTTATTTTCATATATTTAAAAACATGTTTTCAAATGACTTTTTAATTGTCTTTTTTGTCATTCAGCAGAGTCTTTGAATTTTCATATCTTTGTATAATTTTTTAAATTCTCTTTTGTCATTTCTAGTTTTATTGTATTGTGGTTAGAAAGAATTCTTGCTATTATTTCAAATTTCTTTTTAATTTGTAAGGACCTTTGTAACCTAACAGTCTCATCTGGAAAATATTCTATGTGCTTATGAAAGTATGAATATCCTTCAGCTGTTGGATAAAATGTTTTATAAATATTTGGCAAGTCCATTTGGTCTGTGGTATAGCTGAACTCCAATGTTTCTTTGTTTATTTTTTGTCTGGATAACGTTTTCATTGGAAAATTGGGTGGTGAAGTCCCCAAGTAGGATAATACAGTGTCTATGACAATTTTAGATGTAATAATATTTTTTATATAATTTGATGCTCCAAAATTGGTTAATACATATTTGCAATTATTCTTTAAATTTGTGAAATTGATCCCTTTATCGTTATAGAGTTTGCTTCTTTTTACAGTTTTTGAATTAAAGTGCATTTTGCCTGATAGAAAAGTAGTAATTGTGGCTTGGTTTGGGTTTTCATTTGCATGGTGTGTTTTGTTTTCACTCCTTCCCTTTCACTCTACCTGTATTCTTAAAGTGAGTTTTCTCTAGGCAGCATATAGTAAGAATATTTTTTATCATTCACCTAGTTTCTACACTTTAATTGAGGAACTTATTCAATTTACATTCAATATTATTTTAGTAACAGACACTCCTCTCATTTGTCAATTTTCTGGTTGTTTTGTGTATCATCGGTTTCTTTCTCCTCTCCTTTGTCTTTGTGATTTGGTAGCTATCTTTACTGATAGATCTTGATGTTCTCTTTTTTCTTTTGTGTATCTGGTCCACTACTTAGTTTGGCACACTCAGTTATTTTCATGATGGCATTTATCATCCACTTACTTCTGTTGTAGGATTCACTCGGCATTTCTTTTTTGGCCGGGTGGTAATAAACTCCCTTGATTTTCTGCTTATACTGGAAAATCTTTATTTCTTCTTCATTTTCAAATGTTCTTTGTTAGGTATAAGAGTCTTGAGTGGTAATTTTTCTTTCAGGATTTTCAATATATCATCCTATTTTCCAGGCCTGTAAGGTTTGCTCTTAGTATAATAAAGATTCCCTTGTATGTGACTTGATACTTTTTTTGCTAGTTTCATGATTCAATAATTTTACACTATTAGCAGCTTGACTATAATATACCCCTCAAAGCATCTTTTTGTTCAAATGTATTAGGTGGCTTTGGAGCTTCATAGATCTGAATATTAATGTTTTTCACAAATTTTGGACATTTTCAGCAATTATTTCATTAGCCTTTCAATGCCTTTTTTCTTTTTGCTATCTGAAATGCATACAGTGAAAATGCCAGCTTGATTCACTGTCTCACAGAATTCTTGAAGGTTTTCTTCATTCTTTTTAGATTTCTATTTGGCTGTATCCAATGATCTGTCTTCAAGCATAGAAATTCATTCTTGTGCCTACTGTAATCTGCTGATGGGTTCTCAACTGTGTTTTGAATTTCTTTTTTTGTGTACATTCACTCCAAAATTTGTATTTTCTTCTTTTTTTTGAATTATTAAAATTTTTATTTATGTCATTAATTGTATTTTTAATTTATTGAATATTCTGTCTATATTTTCTTTATCTCATTAAATTCTTTACAATTCTTTGAACTATTTCCCAGGAATATTATCAATTTATTTTTCTTTGCTATCTGTTGTTTGAGGGTGTAATCTTTTGAAAGCATCATGTTACCTTGTTGTTTTTTGTTTGTTTGTTTGTTTTTCATTCTTCTTACTTGCCTATATCTGTATATCTGATGGGTCCATCCTACAAAATTGTAGGGTGACTTTTGTACTAAAATAATCCACTGGTTGAACAGGTTGAATTGGCCTTGTTTCCAATTAGGAATTGTAATGTAGCCTTTGTGTAACTTCTTCAACTTTAATGAACGTTATAGGTATCTTGGTATTTACACATTCCTTCTATATTTTCTAATTTGTTTAGCAGATGTTTATAGTAGTCTCTGCATTTCAATGGTATAAACTGTAACTCCTACTCTTTCATTCCTGGTTTTATTTGTTTCTCCTCTCTCTTTAATTCTGCAGTCTAGTGTAAGGTTTAAAATTTTTATATTTTCAAGAAATCAACCCTGAACTTTGCTAATATTTTCTATTAGTTTTCACCAGTTTGTTTCATCTATTTGTGCTGATACTTATTATTTTCTTCTTTCTAATAACTTCAGCCTGACCTTGTTGTTTTTTTCTAAATCCTTCAGGTATAACAATAGGTTATATATTTGCTATCTTTTTATATAAGATTTTGCTACTATAAAAATTTCCTGCTTAGACCTGCTTTTACTACATGCCATAAGTTTTGATATTTTGTATTTGTGTTTCCATTTATTATAATGATATTTTAAATTTTGTATTTATTATCTTCTTTGGCTCACGGTCTACTCAGAAAAATACTGTATGATTTTCTTGTATTTATGAACTTTCCAAATTCCTCTGATTGATTTCTCTTTTCATACTGTTATTTACTTAATTATTTTACATATGTATCTTTGGTGAAAGTGGGATGATTAAGTCCACTAGTGTTATTTTATTACAGCTTATTACTCCTCAGATATATTAATATTTGCCTTGTACATTTAGGTATTTTGATGTTAGATGTACACATATTTGTATTTGTTATAAACTCTTGAATAATTGACCCCTTTATCATTATATAATGCACTCCTTTGTCTTATAATTTTTTATATAAAGTGTATTTTTCTGATATAGACACAGCGACCCATGTTCACTTTGTGTTTCTATTTAGAGCATCTCTTCTTGCCTCTTTAATTCTATGTATGATCTTAAAGGTGCGGTGAGGATCCAGCATCATGGCATGTGTTTGTAATCCCAGGCACTTGGACGACTGAGGCAGGAGGATCATGAGTTCAAGGTAAATGAGACTCATCTCAGAAAAATAAATAAAGTGATATTTTTTAAAACTGCATAAAGTTGAAGCTATTTTAACAAATCTATTCATCCACTCTACTTCTTCTATTTTGATAATTTAATGCATTTTCTATAAACATAGTTAATGATAGATAAGAATTACTATTTTGTTAGTTGTTTTCTACTTATTTCATAGACACTTTTTTCTTTTTCTCTTTAGCTATTTTTCTTTGTGATTAAGTGATCTTCTCTAGCAGTATATTTTGTTTTGTTATTGCTAATCTTTTGTATACTACTGTAATTTATTACTCTGCTTACCATGAATTTAAAAAATTCATAATTGTAGCAGTAGTTTAAATTTATTGTATAACATCATAAATTTGATCACAAAACTCTACACTTTTCTCCTATTTTCCCTTGTATTTTAAATTTTTGATGTTAGAATTTGCATCTCTTTCTACTATGTATTCCTTTACCAAATTATCATAGCATTTATAACTTCCAGTTTTGTCTTCAAAGCTCGTAATGTCTTAGTTACTTTTTCATGTTTACTGAGACAAAATACACAACACTCAAAGTAAAAGGAGGAAAGGTTGTTTGTTTTACAGTTCATAGAAGTTTCAGTTAATAGTTGGCTGGCTCCAAGGCAGGGTAGCAGAGCAGAGGGGAATTGCGGAGCAGAAAGAGTTCATGGCAGGCAGAAGACAGCAAAAGCAAGCAAGAAATAAAACAAGTCTCTTTCTGTCCTTTATATTGTATCCAGGCTACCAGGATTAGGGCAGTACCCCAAGCCAATCAGTGGACTGATTTAGTAGTCATCCACCCTTAACCCTAACACTCTTAGCCCTAGCACCACACCATGAATTAGTCACACACTCTAGATCCAGCATCTCTGTAAAAGCCCCACCTATAACTGCCTGAGGCTTTGGTGGGGGACATCTAGACACAAGTCATGACACTTACTATTATTTACTTTCCTCATAGCTACAACAAATACCTGACCCTGACATTTTAAAGGAGAAGAGATTTATTTTGCCTCATGGTTGCAATCCATGGTCAGCTGGCTCTCAGGCAGAAATGACAAGGCATAGTGTAAGAAAAGCTGTTCACACCAAGGTGCTCAGAAAGAAAAGATAGTGAAAGCAGGACCCAGCAAGGGGGATACTTCCAGGAAACACCACCAGTGATCCACCTCTTCTGATCAGGTCCTGCTACCTCTGAGGGCCATTTTTGATGTAAATCTTAACATTTGCAAACCACCGTTACAGCATTACTGTACTCTTAATTTACATATTTAGGTTTCGTGTTTTTATTTTTGTAAATGACTTTAATACTTTCATATGTTTTTATGTTACTAAATAGAATCTTTTTCCTTCAGCTTGTAGAACTACTTTTAGTATTCATGTAAGAAAAGTATAATGGTGGTGACTTCCCTCAACTATTATTTTTATGAGGCAGTCTGTATTCTTCATTTCTGATGCAGAGCTTTAATGTGTAAAGCATTCTTATTTGACAGATTTTTCCCTTAGTAGTATAAATATATTTTCCTACTCTCTCTTCTAGCCTTTTGGAAAAATTCCTTAGACATCATCTGTTAATTCTCTCTGCTCTTTTTAGAATTCCTTCTTTGTCCTTGATTTTTGAAAATTTGATTACATGCTTCAGTATAATGTTGCTTGGATTGAATCTAGAGACCATTGTATTTTCTGTGCATGTGTATTAATATATTTTCCCATATTTAAACAGTTTTCTGCTATTAATATCTTTAAATATATTACCTGGTCCTATGACACTTTCTTCTTTTACTCCTATAATTCAGATACTTACTTTTCTGCTGATATCTCACAAATCTTATAAGCTTCCTTGATCCTTTGCCATTTTTTTCTCCTGTGAGTTGGTATTTTCATTTAAACTTCCTTCAAGTTCACAGCTTCTATTATTATCTTAATCAATCGGGCTTGATGCTCCTTGTTATACTTTTTCATTTCTTCTTTTTTGTTGATTTTTAAAATTTCAATTTATTTAATTTTTAATTTGTTCATTCATTTTTATATTATCAAATTGTTTGTGTGTTGCCTTAAAGTTCTCTGAGTTTAATTAATATGGTTATTTTAAATTCTTTCTCAGAAAGTTCATACATCTCCATTCCTTTAGGGTTGGTTAGAAGTACTTTACTTTGCTTATTTGGTGCTATTATGATTCCCTGATTGCTTTTAATCCTGTTGGACATGAGTTGGTGTTTGCACACTTGTGCAAGTAAGGTTGTATTCCAGCCTTTGTAGACTGCCTTTGTATGGGAAAGCCTTTTACCAGTCTACCTGAGCAGAAATGCTAAGAAGGCTATTTCGCACAATCCATGGAGAGACTTTCTGCTGTAATCCTCATGAAGACAGATTTGGTCTTGGGATACATTTATAGCCTTCATTCATAGGATTAGGCCTGGTTCTTTAGTCTATATGATGGACTGACACCTGGGTCCACAGAGGTGGTCAAGATCTTGGTACATGGGGTCCTGTCTGACACTGAAGTCTAATGGAGTGGACCTAGATTCTAGGTCTGCATGGTTAGACTTGGACCTTAAGTCCACTGGAAACTGGTTCTTCTGTGTCTGACCTAACACTTAGAGCTGGACTAGGACTAAATCAACTGTAAGACCTGTGTGTAGACTCTGAGATCATGAGAGCTTGGCACCTAGAAGTATAGGAGCTGTACTAGAACCTGGAACTATACAAGTAGTCCTCAGTACTGGGTCTGTAAGAGCTGGCCTAGCACTGAGATCAACAAGGGTATACTTGGAATTTGTATCTAAGAGAGACAACTGGAACCTCAGGTTTTCTGGAGTTTGGAGTCACAGGATTCAGCCTTGGTAGTCAAAGTTCAGAGACAAGACTGAAAGTGAGCAAGAGTGGAGATTGTTTCTACAGGCACTAGTCTGCTGACTTAGGTCAGAGGAATGGACCTTAGCACATATGCAGGACCAGAGAATAGAGTTGTATGGGACAACCTGGCTCTGGACTGGTCTGCAAACTCTAGTGGGCAGAAGGGCTGGAGCCACAAAGTTAATATAGAACTGAAAATGATAGGAGTTTATATCTACTGGATCTAGCTCAGAGGTTGTGTCAATGAGTACCAGTCTGGCCAATAGCTTTATAGGTGTTGATACTATACTATGAGTGTGAAGCCTGGGGTTATGGAGGATAGTTATTTCTGAGGTGATCAATGAATCTAAGGCCAATGTGGCAGGCCTATAAACTAAATCTACAGGAAAGTCTACTGCCTTAGTCTGTGGAGGACTTTCCTAATGTTGGGGTAGGCCCAAAGTCCAGGGCCATGCAGACCAGCCTGACATCGCTGTGGTAAGCTTAGAAGCAGAGTGGGCTTTAACATCATTTGTGCCATGTGGGCCTGGAGCCTGGGTCTTTGGGATCCTGTCTATTGCTGGGGTCAACCAGAAGGCTCAGTGGGGGCTGACCTGGAATTTGGGCATGTGGTGCCTTGCTCAGTGCTGGATTTTATTACAGAAGCTCTAATATTAATGTCCAAGTTAAAATCTTATACTTCTTTCTGTCAAAGAGAAAGTTTTATCTCTCCATACTGTGGTGCCTAGGATGGAAGTGATAGATTGACTTTGGTAATGTAAACTGTGCTTCCAATGCACTTCTGCATGTCTTATTTCTGTGCTACACCTAGTCACTATAATTTCTCAGCTGGTTGCCTAAAGCTCTTATGAAGGTATTTTTATGCATTGATAGTTGTTTAAATTAATGTTTCTGTGAGTGGAAGACTGCAACAAAGTCTTATTCTACCAGCTTGCCAGTGTTCCAAAATTTATCTACACTTTCTCTTGCCTTATCAGTATGTTTGTAATACATAATAAATACATTAATTGTGGGGGATTGGTGCATATACATATCATTTTGATCCTTTTTACTTTCCCTTTCCCTTCTCCCCCTTTCATGTCTTACTATCCCCAGATTGCCTTCTCACCTCCATAAAGTATGTATCCCTGTTTCTTATCATTTATCTTTTATTTGGCGCTTTCAATTATTTATACTTTGGGTTTCTTTTATGTTATTTCATATATGCCATGGTTCTAAATAGCGCCATATATGAAACACTCTTGTTTATTATCATCATCTTGTAATGCTACGGTTCTATATAAAACTTCATGTTTACCCTCTTTTGTCAATGCCTAGTAGGCCACTGCAAGTTAATTTATCCAAAAGTTAAAAATAGTCTAAATCAATTTTTTTGAACTATATTATCTTTCAGTCTCGTTTTTTCTTCTTACAAATTCCACCTACTGTGTTGATGGCTACATTATTACTGGTAGAGTATTCTTAATTTAAAAATTCAAAATTTGAAATGCTACAGAATTCTAAACTTTTAAGAAGTGACATGATTCCATAAGTGGAAAATTGCCACCTGATCTCATGACAACTCATAGTAAAAACACAGGTGCACTAAAAGTATTTGCATGAAATTACCTCTATGCTATGTATATAAAGTGCATATGAAATATAAATGAATTTCATGTTTAGACTTAACTCTTATCCCCAAGACATCTCATTATGGATATTCAAATATTCTAGAATCTCAAAAAGTCAAATTCTGAAATATTTCTTATGCTAGTAAAAGGTATATAAACTGAATAATATTTCACCACAAACACTGAAAATTTTGAAACTTGAATTTATCATAAAATAATGTTCCGAACACACTGCCAAGTCGCTCATATTTTAAGTAAGTTGATCTCTATCTACTGTGAAGTTTCCACTTTTTTCAAAGTTCTTTCATGTAATTTCTCTACCAGGAATTATTCTTTTTCTTTTTGTTTAAGGGGTTTCATCTCTCCCTCTTGCAACATGTTTATAATAGCTTAACATTTATCCCATCAACTGCATTAATTTAGGATAAACATCTTTTTTTTTCTTTTTCTTTGAGTAGTGGACACAATGTCTTGCTTCTTAAATGTCAAGTAATTTGAGACTGAACTGTGGACTTCGTTGTGAAACTCAACAAAGTCCTGTTAAAATTCTCTCTGGGATGTTTTTGTTTTTGTTCTGTTAGGCAAGAATCCTGGTCATTTTCAGACAAGAAGTTTCCTCCCACTTCATGTGGAAAAAGGTGCTGATGCCCGCTCATTTTTCAAAGATATGGCTACACACTTCAGGACTATGCTATACATGACCATCTCAGTGGGAGACTAAGATTTGGGCAGCACTGTGTGTTGCAGTCCAATTCTTAAGCCTTCTGTTAGGTGTTTTGTTTTGTTTTGCTTTGTTTTTAATCAGTTCTATGTGTGCATAGTTTGTTGATAAGCCTAAATTTGCATTGATTCATATGCAGGTTTAAGATAACTCTCTCTTTTAGTTCCTTCCTTTCAGGATACTTTCCACCCTCTTTAAATAAGGGAGGCCCATTTTCCAGGGTTCTATAATCACAGAGGCAGGTTTCACTCAGGAGTTTTGGTGAATGCATTGTTTTCCCTAATGCTATTGCAACCATGGTGCAGTCTATTCTCTGGGAACTTCCTCTGCTCAAGCCCAAAAGAAAAAAAATATAGAAAAAAATGAAATAAAAAAACACAAAGGTTCTTCACACACTCTAACTTCAAGAAATTCTTTTCCTCTTTTCACTAGCTACTAAAAGATGGATTCTGTCAGAGGTTTTGCTTTTCAAAGTTTATTTCTGGGACTAAGTTTACACTTGAGTCAGCACCAGAAAATAAAGCAAATGCATTATGTTTAAAATAAACAACAGGAAAAAGCCCCTTTCTTGTCATTGTTTACTTTGAAATAATTCTATGAGTTTTCTTTTTGTGTTATGTCCAGAGTTTTGGTCGTTTTCAATTGGGTATACAGATTGCTGTGACTTGCTTCATCTTAGCCAATACCAGAAGTTTCAGTGTCTTCTTTATTCATTCTATTTACATGTTGTTTCTTTCTCCTATTAAAGTTGAATGACAAGATACATTGTCATATTCACCAAAGAATTCATGGGGGAAAAATAATGCTTAGGCAGTGGTGGTGAACCTATGGCAATCATATCACAGAGGGCTGTTTGTATCAATTAAATCTCTAAAAATTTCACCATCACTGGAATGGAGTTCTTTCTTATGAGTGCTGAATGCACCAATTAACTAATTAATTTTTATTTATCTTCTCTTCTACTTGCTTTCTTTTAAAAGGTATCATTTATGCAAATATAAATTTTAGAACCTCTGAAAGCTACTTGACTGTTTTTGGTTCATTTCATGATACTATTTGTCTTCTCATGACCTTAAAAACCGATCCCTCTATGAAATTTGATTTAGCAGGAAGACAAATGGAGGTAAAGAGTTACTTTAAAAAATTTTATGGAAGATGACCAAAAAGGAAAGAAAATGTTACTGTCTTTTGTGGGCTTTAAATAATTCTAACCCTACATCAATTATCATTCTTGTATATTGTAAATCTTATGAAAGTAAGGCAGAGATTCCAGAAATTTTCAGAATTCTAAATAACATTTTAAAATTATTTTCAGAAAACAGCATCTTCATAAAATATTACTTAACAGCTAGAATATTCCATAAGTATTAACCTGCTTTATATTTTCTTCTTACCAGGAAATAAAGTATTAACATTCCTGTAATTTAAAGGGAAGAATAGTGTGCCTATCTTTGCCCTTGTTATGCACTGAGGCAATTATGAATTAACTTTAGATCAACGCATGCTGATTGTTAGAGTAACAGTAGAGCAAGAACAAAATGAACTGAACTTAATGAGTATCTGGACATTTGAGAAATGCAACACTTCTAATTGCAAATATGAAAGGAATACTATCAACAAATTCTTTCCGGTGTCTGATAGATGATTATACCATCCATAAATTCTTAAAGAACTTCAGAGTACTAAGGTTAATAGGGTCCCAGAGCCCCAATCTGGAAACACACAATCTTTCTACCTCCGCTTCTTCATCTATGTTTTCATGGTTTGTCTAATTTATATGAACTGTTTCTGCGATTCTTTTGGAAGCCTTTAAGGTATAGCATTAATGTAGTGGCAGACTTAGTATGAAGTGAACACATAATAAAAATCAAGATACAATTTAAAAACATATAGGGTGGTATTGATAATTATGATAGGAAAACAGCAGTACACTGAAAATTTCCTGGCAAGCCAGAATGTATATTTTGTCCATATGATAGTCAAATTGGTGTATAGTATCAAATTCAGCTAAATTCACTTCGCTTGCAGCAATTACATACTTAAACACATTACCAGAAAAATTCTTTTTAATATATTGCTAAATATTATCATAATGTTGTTTAAAATAGAGAAACCAAAAACAAAAACAGTTGCCATTATAGGTAGGGATCCAAAATTTTGCTTTTAAAATGGATAATACAAAAAATACAAATTCATTCTGATTTGCCTGTATGGAATGCCTATTTATATAAGGACGGCTCTAGTTCATGAGTAAAAGACTTCTTTGCAGTAGCTTTTCAAGTAACGCATGTGGAGGAAACATCAGAATTAGAAAAATAATTGTGCTGCAATCTAATGCAATAATTGATTCAGACAATACTCATCAACTAGTATAATCATTAGATTAAGAATTTATAGGAAATTTAATAATAAAGGGATCATGCTGATATCACCTGAACTCAGTGAGCAATCTTGATATCCTTATGTTATGAAAAACCTTTAATTATGTTTTATAATGTGATGCAAATTAAATTGTAAATCAAGACCTATGATGTATTCTTCCCAAAAACTTTAACTTAGACCTAATAAAATCTTAATAAATGATGTCTTATTAATAAGAAGTCAACAAGTAGAAAAAAGTTGAAAAAAATCATGGAAAGCAAATATATCTTGATTACAATTATGAGATACAAAACAACGAGTTTCATTTCTCAACAAGTCAGTAGCCTGAAAAGAAAAGGGAAAAATGTTTCTGCCTAAAAACATGAAAGACACTAAATTAAATACAATGCATTAAATTTATATTAGTTAAACAAATTCAAATAAATATTCTTTAGATAGCCAGTATATCTGATAAGATACATTTGAATATCAAATGTTATACAAAAAAAGTACTGATATATTCTATTTTTTATCTTTTAATTTACTCTTACACATTTTCTCTCCAGAGAGACCGGTGTGTAGGTCTTACATAAAGGGAAAATTTGTTCTTGTTTTCTAGTTTGGTTTATCCAGTGAGATGTGTAAGGCAGAGACCAGATTATTGACTGTGTTGGTTGGTTCAATTAACAAAGAGATCTCCTTTTTGTTGGAGGATATGGAAGCACCTCAGTCTTCCTAAGACATTCACTGTTTTAACCCTGAAGAATTCCACAAGTAAAAGACTCCATAGCCATAAAAGGAATGGTTAGTTTCCATGAATGAATCTCTCATTTAACTAAATTACAAAAATTTGGCCAATTACTTCTTTTTTCTATACTAGTAGTGTTAATGGTTCCTGGTGCTGCTCCAGAGTACTGCTCTATCTTTTAATTGCTTTTTCTGATCTTTTCTTACACTCTGTAAGTCATCTTTCTGGGCATAAAATCAGAAATTTTTGTCAATATTTAAATAAGTGACAATGATGTAGTTATGTAAAATATAAGTACATTTTTGGAAATGCATACTGAAGTACACTGGAGTGAAATTACAAAAAGCTGTGGATGTTCGGTAATACATTTCACAAAATCTGAAATGCAAAGCAGGAATAACAAAACTTGATTATTCTTAAATTTAGATGTTGTGTAATTGGGAGCTCATTTCATTATTCTCCACATTTATGTATGTTTCGACTTTTAAAAGGAAAAGTAATTCAAGCAATTTGGGGTTCATGAAGAAATAAATATACATTGATATTTCATAGAAAATAGAATCCTAAAATGATCTACAAAATATGAAGTTGTTTCCAACATTAGAGAAATATTTTCTCCAAATCCCCCTCATTCCCAGTAACAAATATGTACCGAAATGTTGGCCAAAAATAGAGATTTAGGCACAAATGGAATGAAAGTTTATAGGACATGGGTTAAAAGCTAGCAGAGTCTCATCAAACCTGCTTGTGTAAGGGACTCAATGCTTTAACCAATCGGTGTTGTTAAGGCAATAGATGCTTTATATTTTGGCTTCTGTTCTTCGGAACAGAACTTTCCAAAATTATGAAATATACTCCAAAGAAATTAAAGGACTTTAAAGGTAATATATATTGATTGCTAAAAATTTGGAAAGCACAAAATACTATGCAAAAATTTTGCTTATAAGTCTATTACAATATGATTACTGAAAATCTATCAGCATATTGTTATCTAGGAATACCTTCTTAAAAGTATTTTTTCTAAAGCATATACACACAATTTGTAAATATATACATAAAACAACATTGTCATACTGTACATACAGTTTTATTGAAATTCTTGTCATATGAAACAAGTAAATTCTTGTCATATGAAACAAGTATTTTAAACCACACTTACTGACACATTATAGTCTATCATGTAATTTTATTTAAACTTTGTCCTTATTTAAGGCCTTAAGATTTTTTCTAAATTTTCATCATTGTGTGTTATAAAGTGATAAACATTTTCACAGAAAGTTTACACACCTACTTGTTTGGATATTTCTTTAAAATAAATTCCCCAGAGCTGGGAGTGGTGGCGCATGCCTTTAATCTCAGCACTCAGGAGGGTGAGGCAGGAGGATCATTGTCAGTTCCAGAGCAGCCTGGGCTACAAAATGAGTTCAAGGCCACCCTGAACTGCATAGTGAGACCCTGTTTCAAAAAATAGGGCTCGTGTTTTAGCTTAGTGGCCTAAGAGCCTGCCCGCAGGTGCAAGGTTATGAGTTTGATCCCGGGTACCAAAAAAAATAAATAAAAATAAAAATAAAAAATAAATAAAATAAAGAAAAGAAAGATAAATTCTCCAGGAATAGTGTTGCAGTTCTCTACTATAAACATTTTTAAGCTTCTTGAAACATAGTTGAAAGTTGCTTTCCAAAACATATGAAACTGAATTATCTCCCAGCAACATGTGAGTATATTAATCTTATTCTAATGTGGTATATTTGAAAAGCTGTTGCATTATTTTACTGGGTGCTCAAAATTAGTTCCTGTCATATTCTTTCTGTTTAGGCCAGTGCAATGACAACATTTCATCTTCCTAGGTAAAATAATTTTTTCAAATAACGGTTTCATGACTTAAGAAAGCAAATCAGGCTAGAGGACGTGACTAATAACTAATTCAGCACTGAGGGAAACTGAGACTAGAGGATCAGAAGTAGAAGTTCCACCTAAGCGACAAGAAAGAAGAAAGAAAGAAAGAAAGAAAGAAAGAAAGAAAGAAAGAAAGAAAGAAAGAAAGAAAGAAAGTAAGAAAGAAAGAAAGGAAGGAAGAAAGGGAAGGAAATCAGTATTTTTCATAGGGCTAATATAAATACAATGGAATAAAAAAATTCAGCTTTAATTACGATTCCTTTTTTTTAGTTTGGGCTGCTATTTACTTATTTGTTTTAAAGAAAAAAAGAAGCAATAAAAATAATGGTATAAAATGTCAAAATAAGATTGTAGGAAAGTAACAATCGTTAGCACACTGTATTGTTATTTTCAAAGTAGTTATTTCTATTATAAGCTATAGGTATGAAAAATTGTTCAATCAATATAGACACACACATTTCTTTTCAATAAACTAATATCAATTGTTTTATATGTATGTACACATATACATATAATTTTTTTTCATTTTCTTTGTTTCTTTTCTCCTTTTCCCCATCCCAGTTTCTCTTTCATTTTGAGCAGCTTTCTTCCATTTCACACTATCTATTGTGCATTCTGGATCCTATTTACTTTTTCAGCTTCTTACACTAGGGAGACAATATGATGGTTAAACATGTGATTCTGATTTATTTCACTTGAGTATGGTCTAGAGTTGCATTCGTTTACCTATAAATGTCTCAAGTTTATCCCTCTTTATAACTGAGTAGTATTCTATTGTATAAAAATACTGCATCTTTTTTATGCATTCTTCAGTTAATGGTCACTTGGGTTTTTTCCAAGATTTAGTTATTACAAATTGTGCTGCTATAAACATGGATGTACATATATCTCTCTGGTATGATGGTTTTAATTCTTCTGGGAAAATACTGAGAAGTAGAATAGCTGGTTCGAATGGGACCTCTAATCCTAGTTTTTTGAGGACTCTCCACACTGATTTCCATAGTGGGTGCAACAGCGTACATTCCTACCAACAGTGAAGAAGGGTTCCTTTTTCCCCACAGCCCCACCAGCATTTGTTATTGGTTGATTTCTGGGTGATTCTGATTCTTACTGGGGTGAGATGGAATCTCAATATCGTTTTAAGTTGCACCTCTTGGTTGACCAATGCAATCAAACATTTTTTCGTATATTTATATGTCATTTTTATTTCTTCATCTGAAAAGTGTGTATTCAAATCAACTGCCCATTTTTTAATTGGTTCTTTGAGTCTGGGGGAGTCTGATTTTTTTCAATTCTTTATACACGCCAGATAGAAGACTTTTTTCTGGGGGACAGTTGACTTAACAACATTTTCCCACTCTGTGGGTTGCCTTTTCCCTCTGCTGATGATGTCTTTTGATGTGCAAAAGCTTTTTAATAAAATGAGTTCCTAGTTGTTTATTCTTTGGAGTGTTTCCCATGCTGTTTGGGTGTTGCTCATGAAGTCGCTGCCTATTCCTATATCTGCAAGATTTTTACCTACTATCTCTTCCAGTAGATTCAGAATTTCTGTTTTAACATTTAGATCCTTGACACATTTTGACTTTAGTTTAGTGCGTGGTGATAAACATGGTTCTAGTTTTAATATGTGGCATGTAGAGAGCCAGTCTTTCCAGCACCATTTACCGAAGAGGTTTTCTTTCAGTGAACATGTTTGGCCTCTGTCAAAGATAAGGGCACTGAGTGTGTTTGTAGTTGTGTCTGTATCTTCTATTCTGTTTCACTGGTCCTCAGGTATGATTATTATTTGTTTTTTGTTTTTTGCCAATGTGATGCTACTTTTATCACAGTAGCTTTGTAGTCTAATTCCAAGTCAAGGATTGTGATGCCTCCTGCCTTGTCTTTGTTGCCCAGGCCTGCCTTTGCTATTCTAGGTCTCTTTCATTTCCAGATGAAATTCAGGAATGTTTCCTCCATTTCTGTGATGTATGTTAATGTTATTGTGATTATGATTGCATTAATATATATAATACTTTTGGGAGTATGGTCATTTTCACTATGTTGATTTTTCTTATCCATAAGGAAGGGATATCTTTCTGTTTTCTGATATTATCTTCGATCTCCTGTTTCAAAGAATAGTAATTTTCAATGTATATATCCTTTATTTCCCTTGTTTGATTGATTCCCAGGTGTTTCATTCTTTGGAGGCTATGGTGAAGGGTGTGGTTTCCCTAACATCTCTCTCAGTGAGCTAGTTGTTTGTATAGAAGAATGCTATTGATTTTCGAGCGTTGACTTTGTATCCAGCTACACTACTGAATTTGGTTATAACTCTAAGAGTCTTTCAGTGGAGTTTTTGGGTTTTCTATATAGAGTATCATGTCATCTGTGAATAATGATAGTTTAATTTCTTCCTTTCCTATATTTATTCTTTTTATTTCTCTCTCTTGTCTGATTGCTCTGGCTAAAGTTTTCAGAAATATATTTAATAGGAGTGGTGATAGTGACCATCCTTGTCTTGTTCCTGATTTTACAGTGAAAGTTTTCACTTTTTGTCCATTTAGTATTCTGGTGGCTGTTGGATTGTCATAACTGACTTTTATAAGATTGTGGTGAAGGCCCTGTATTCCAATTTTCTATAGGGTTTTTAGCATAAATGAGTGCTGGACTTTATCAAAAGCTTTTTCTGATCATGTGATTTTTGTCTTTCACTCTGTGGATAGGATGTATTACATTTATTGATTTGCATATATTGCCCTATTCCTACATTCCTGGGATGAATTTCACTTGGTCATGGTATATAATCTTCTTGATGATTTGTTGCATTCCATTTGCCAGTATCTTATGGAGGATTTTTGCATGTACGTCCATTAAGGAGATTGGCCTGTAATTCCCTTTTTTGGTTGGGTCTTTCTCTTGTTTTGGTACCAGGGTAATACTCACCTGCAGAAAAGAGTTAGGGAAGATTCCTTCCCTTTCAAATTCATTAGAGAGTTGGAGAAGCATTGACAATCTTCTCTAAATCTCTTGTGAAATTCAGCAGTGAATCCATCAGGATCTGGACTTGTCTTTGTTGATAAATTTTTGATTATATTTTCAATGTCATTAACTGAATTTTTATATCTTCTTGGTTCAGCTTTGGTGATTCATACATATCTAATAATCAGTCCATTTCTTCTGTGCTTTCCAACCTTCAAGAGCAAAGGTTTTAGAACTAGGTATTGATGATCTTATATATTTTCAGAGGATCTGTAGTGATTTCACCCTTTTCATTTCTCAATGCATACATTTGAGTCTTTTCTTTTCTTGAAAAGGTTGGCTAAGGGTTTATTAATTTTTTTTATTCTTTCAAATAACCAACTCTTTGTTTTTTTAAATTTATTTTTGTACCAGAGATATAATACTCACGACCTTGCACTTGCCAGGCAGGCACTTGTGCCTCTGAGCTAAACCCCCAGCTCAAAGAACCAGCCCTTTGATTCATTAATTCTTTGTATTGTATTCTTGGTATCCATTGTGTGAATTTCTTCTCTGATTTTTACAATTTCATTGCTTGTATGGGCTTTGGGTTTGTCTTGCTCATCATTTTCTAGAAGCTTGAGTTGCAACATTAGGTTGTTTATTTATGCTTGTTCTCTTTTCCTGATGTGAGAATTCACAGCCATAAATTTCCCTGTTAGGACTGCTTTCATTGTGTCCCGTAAGTTCCAGTGTGTTGTATCTACATCCTTGTTTAGTCACAAACCTGGTTTAATTTCTTCTGTTATTTCATCTGTGACCCATTGGTTGTTTATGAGGATGTTATTTAATTTCCATGTGTTTATGAAGTTTTTGAGGTTTGTTGTGTCATTAATTTCCAATTTCATTGCACTATGGTCAGGTAATATGCATGGGGTAGCTTTAGAGAATGTTCCATGTGCAGCTGAAAAAAAGGGTATTCTGTTGCTGTTGGGTGGAATGCTCTGAAAATATCTAGTAAATCCATTTGTTGGCAGGTTTGGTTTAGTTCTGATACTTCTTTGTTGAGTTTTTTGTCTCTTGTGACTATGGGGTATTGAGGTGTCCTGCTATAATTGTGTTATTGATTATTTGATTTTTCATGTCTGTTAATAATTGTCTTATACAGTTGGTTACTCCAAAGTTAGGTGAATACATATTTATGATTGTATTCTCTTTCTCTTCAAGTTTTCCTCTAACAAGTATGTAATGACTTTCTTTGTCTCTTTTGATCATTCATGGTTTGAAGTTCACACTGCCTGCAAACAGAATAGCTACCCCTGATTTTTTCTGGGATCATGTTGCATGGAGTATTGTTTTCCATCCTTTGACTTTCAGCCTATGAATTTCCTTTTGTGATAAATGTGTTTCTTTTACACAGCATAATGTTGGATCTTGTTTCCTGATCATTTCTTCCAGTCTAATTTATTTTTAACTTTTAAATTTTTTTTATTTATTTAAGAGAAAAAAAGACACAGAAAAGGAAAACAAAAACCTAAAGAGAGAAACAAACAACACTAACAGCATACCCAAAACAATAACAGTATAAGTTTTCAAAACAAGATGATAGGAATTTAACAACGGCTGTAATATTGCATATTGTTACCTTCAAAAGTGTTGCTTAGATTACCAGATGTAGGTGTGGAAAATTGATCTAATCATATGAGTATTAACTGTTATTTTCCAAGAATTAATACAATTAGTAGTATAGTCATTTTAGTTATCTTATGTATATTTATACAAATGTATGTCTTTTTCCTTTTCCCTTCCTTCTTTCTTCCTTTCCCCATCTCAGTTACTTTTCCTCTTTGAGCAGTTCATTAATCTTACACAATATTTATTGCAGATTTTGGATCATATTTGCCCATTCAGTCTCTTAAACAAGGGAGGCAATATGATATTTACACATGTGAGACTGATTTATTTCATTTGTGAGTATGGTCTCAAGTTGTGTCCATTTACTTACAAAAGCCTCAATGCGATCTTTTTTATACTTGGGAAGTACTCCATTCTATAAAAACCCACATCTTTTTTATCCATTCCTTGATTGATGGGCACTTGGGTTGTTTCGACATTTGACTATTACAAATTGTGCAGCTATAAACATGGGTGCACATTTATCATGGTGGTATAATGTTTTCAGTTCTTCAGGGAAAATGCCCGGTAGTGGGATAGCTGGGTCAAATGGAATGTCTAATCCTAGCTTCTTGAGAAATCTCCACACTGATTTCCACAGTGGTTGCAGCAGCCTTCATTCCCACCAGAAGTAGAGAAGAGTTCCTTTTTCCCCATATCCCCTCCAGCATTTGTTATTCGTTGATTTCTTGATCTTGGTCATTCTTTTGTGGAATGAGATGAAATCTCAGTGTTGTTTTAATTTTCATTTCTCAAATGACTGATGATGGTGAACATTTATTCATATTTATTTGCCATTTGTATTTCTTTCTCTGAGAAGTGTGTGTTCATCCCAGATGCCCATTTTTGGATTGGGTCTTTGAATTCTGAGGGCCTAATTTTTAAAAAATTCTTTATATGTTCTAGATACAAGTCCTTTGTCTGAGGGACAGTTGGCTAAGATATTTTCCCAAATTGTGTGTTTTCTTTTCACTCTGGTGGGGATTTCTTTTGACATGCAAAATTTTTTAATAAGACAAGATCTCAGTTGTAGATTCTGGGAAGGATTTCCCATGCAGTTTGATTTTCGTTTATGAACTCTGTGCCTAACCCTATGTAATCAAGAATTCTACTTACCTTGTCTTCCACCAGATTTAATGTTTCCATTTTAATATTTAGAACTTTGATTCATTTTGACTTTAGATTAGTGCATGATGATATACATAGATCTGGTTATATTTTTTGGCGTATGGAAAGACACTTTATCCAGCACCACATATTAAAGAGGCTATCTATCTTCCAGTGAACATGTTTGGACCCTTTGTTGAAGATGAGGTGGCTGAGTGCGTTTGTAGCTGTGGTTGTATCCTATAATCTATTCCATTGATCTTCAGGTCTGTTTTTATTCCAGTACCATCCTGATTTGATGACATTGCTTTGTAGTATAATTTCAAGTTGGGGATTGTGATGTCTCATAACCTGCCTTTGTTGACCAGAATTACTTTTGCTATTCTAGATCTCTTCTGGTTCCAGATGAATTTTAGGAACAATTTCTCTAGATCTGTGAGGTATGCAAATGGTATTTTGATTAAAATTGCATTAAATCTGTATAATTTGATGCAATTTTGGGAGTATGGCCATTTTCACAATGTTTGTTCTTCCTATCCATGAATAGGGAATGCCTTTCCATTTTCTGAAATTCTCTTAGATTTCCTTATTCACCGTGTTTTAATTTTCAGTGTATAGATTTTTACTTCCTTTGTTAGATTCATTCCTAAGCATTTCACATTTTTGGATGCTATAATGAAGACTGTGGTTTCCCTTATTTTTCTCTCAGTGAGTTTGTTGTTTGTGTACAGAAATGCTATTGATTTTTGAGTGTTGACTTTATATCCAGCTAGATTACAGAATTTGTTTATTATATCTAGATACCTTTTAAAGGAGTTTTGAGGGTCTTCTAGGTAGAATATCATATCATCTGTGAATAATGATAATTTAACTTCTTTCTTTCCTATCCTTATTCCTTTTATTTCTCTCTCTTGTGTAATTGCTCTGGCTAATGTTTACAGAACTGCAATGAACAGGAGTGGTGGTAATGGACATCCTTGTCTTGCTCCTGATTTTAGGTTGAAAGTTCTTAGTTTTTGTCTATTTAGTTAAGATGTTGGCAGTTGGTTTGTCATATATGGCTTTTATCAGAATGAGGTAATGACCATCTATTCCAATTTTCTGTAGATTTTTTTCATAAGTAAGTGTTGGATTTTTTTGTTTGTTTGTTTGTTTTGTTTTGCAGCACTGGGGATTGAACTCACAACCTCACGCCTGCCAGACAGGTGCTTAAGCCACTGAGCCAAACTCCCAGCCCTAAGTGTTGGATTTTTGTTGGAAGCTTTTTCTGCATCTATTGAGATGATCAAGTGATTCTTGTCTTTGGCTCTATTGATGTGGTGTATTACATTTATTGATTTGCATATGTTAAATAACCCCTGCATTCCTGGTATGAATCCCACTTGATAATGGTTTATAAACTTCTTGATTACTTCTTTCATTATATTTGCCAGTATTTTATCAAGGAGTTATGCATCTATGTTCATTAGGGTTCTCTTTTTTTTGGTTGGGTCTTTCTCTGATTTTGGTATTAGGGTAATACTTGCTTCCAGGTATGAATTAGTGAGACTTGCTTCCCTTTCAATTCCATTGAAGAGTTTGAGGAGTGTTGGCAATAAATCTTCCCTAAATTTCTTGTAGAATTCAGCAGTGAATCCATCAGGATCTGGGCTTTTCTTTGTTGGTAAAGCTCTAATTACATTTTCAATTTCATTAGCTGTAATTGGGTTATTCAGCAGTTTTACATCTCCTTGTTCCAGCTTTGGTAACTCATATGATTCTAGGAATTGGCCCATTTGTTCTGTGTTACCAAACCTTTGAGAGTAAAGATTTTCAAAGTAGATATTGATGATCTTTTATATTTCCACAGCATCTGTAATGATTTCTCCCTTTTCATTTCTTATTGCATAGATTTGATTTTTTTTGTTTCCTCTTTTTGATAAGGTTGGTTAGGGGTTTATCCATTTTATTTATTCTTTCAAATGGCCAACTCTTCAATTAATTAATTCTTTGTATTGTTTTCTTAGTTTCAATTGCATTAATTTCTGCCCTGATCTTTATAATTTCCTTCCTTCTTTGGGCTTTGGGCTTGACTTGCTCTTCTTTTTTTAGACATTTGAGGTATAACATTTTGTTGTTTATTTGTGTTCATTACATTTTTCCGATGTGGGAGTTTAGTGCAATAAATTTCCTGCTAACAATAGCTTTCATTTTGTCCCACAGGTTCTGGAAAGTTGTATTTGCATTTTTGTTCAATTGTAGATATTTTTTAATTTCTTCTTTAATTTCTTTTGTGACCCATTGGTTGTTTAAGAGGATGTTATTTAATTTCCATGTGTTTTGGGCATTCTTATGGGGGTTTTTTGTCATTAATTTCCAATTGTTGTGTTATGTTCAGATAATAAGCGTGGGATTATTTCAATTCCTTTGCATTTACTTAAACATGCTCTGTGGGTTACTATATGAACTATTTTAGAGAATAACCCATGTGCAGCCGAGAAGAATGTGTATTCTGATGCTGTTGGGTGGAACACTCAGTACATATCTGCTAGGTTCAGTTGTTCACAAATTTGATTCAGTTCTGTTATTTCTTTGTTCATTTTTTGTTTGGTTGATCTGTCTCTCTTTGACAGTGGGGTATTATGTTCCCCCATTATAACTGTAATGCTGCTTATTTGATTTTTCATGTCTGTTAAGATTTGTTTTACATAGTTTATGCTCCCTTATTTGGTGCACATGTATTTATGATTCTAATCTTTTCCCCTTCAAGTTTTCCCTTAAGAAGTATGTAGTGACCTTCTTTATCTCTTTTGATCATTCTGGGTTTGAAGTTCACATTGTCTGCAAACAGAATAGCTACCCCTGCTTTTTTCTGGGTTCCTGTTGCATGGAGTATTGTTTTCCATCTTTTGGCTTTTACTATGCATTTCCTTTTGAGTTAAATATGTTTATTTTACACAGCATATTGTTAAATTTTTTTCTCAATCCACTCTGCCAATCTGTTTCTTTTTATTGGTGAGTTGAGCCCATTTACATTAATGGATATAACTGATTAGTACTTACTTGTCCTTGTCATATTATCTTTCTGTTGTTGGTTTTCTACTTTTTCTATTTAGCGGTTTCCTTCTGCTATTGTTATTGGAATTGTAGTCATATTTATCTCTTTCTAGAGTATTTTTCAGTACTTTTTGTAATGTTGGTTTTGTGGTCATAAATTTCTTCAGTTGCTCTTTGTCATGGAAGTATCTTATTTCTCCATCCATTTTCAAAGATCATTTTGCAGGGTACATCAATCTGGGTTGAAAGTTGTTTCCTTTCAGGACTTGAAGTACTTCACACCAAGCCCTTCTTGGCTTGAAGATTTGTATTGAGAAGTGATTGTGACAAGATTTCTTTCATAGGTTATCTGTTTGTTTACTCTAATAGCTTTTAGTATTTTGTTCTTTTGTTCTGAATTTCTGGGATCTTAATTATTATATGTCTGGTGAATATTTATTTTGGTTATGGCTAATTGGGGTTCTATATACCTCACTTATCTGAATATCAGGTTATTTTCCCATGTTTGGAACATTTCTGCTATTCTTTTTGTAAATAGTCTTATGTCATTTGTGTTGACCCCTGCTTTTTTCTGTTGACACCTATCAACCTTATATTGTTTATTTTGCATCATCTTGCATCTGCTGTATTGTTTTTTTCTAGTTCCTTGATATTTTTAAGAGACCTTTTCTTTTGTGATCATAAGCTTCCATTCTGTCTTCAAGGTCTAAGAGTCTATCTTTAGCTTCATTCAAGTGGTTTTGCCAGCTTTCAGTGGAATTTTTAACTTCCTGAATATCCCTTTGAATCTGTTTGATGCATTAAAATTCTGTCTTATATTGTTCATTCAAGATTTCCATCATTTTCTTATGTTCCTCTATTTTTTTAATCCATATCTTCTTTAGATAGACTCAACATGTCTTTCATGTTTGTCTTTTCTTTTTTTACCTGGGAGATTCTTTCTGATCTGATTTCCTCTATAACTTCATACTGTTTCTTTTCTTTAGTTGCTATCATTTAAGAAAGTTCAATTGTGTGATTTCCAGTGCTTCTATTTCAATGTCTCTTGGGTTTATTCTCAGTGGGCTGGAGGGCTGAGACTGTATCTTGCTCTTTCATTTTGTCATTTTACTCTGGCACCTATGTGTCTGGCCAGGCACCCTCCTGACGGATTGCACTGGCTCAGTGCACTAGGCAGCTTCAATCCTGTGATATCTCTGTGGCTAGCTAGGATGCAGTCCTGAACTATGGCACTGGAGCCTTGTGCTATGTGACCTGTGATGTCTGGCCAGGCATGCCCTTGATGGATTGCTCTGGGTTGCACTGGGATGCTGGGCTGGGCAGAGCTCAGATCCTCCATGCACCTAGCAGGATCACACGCCCCAGGGTGTTGCCAGGGTCTTCTACCTGGCTGGATGGTATTCAGAACCTCAGGGACCAAGGTGGCTAGAAGGGATGCACACCCAGAGTGTGGCACTGCTGGGATCTTGTGTCTGACTAGAAGGAGTTCAGAGCCTCTGACTGTGCTTCTAGCCTGAACACACATCTGGAGTATGGTGTCAGGGCCTTGCTCTTAAATGGGCTGAGTTCAGAAAACCTGGAAACCATGTGGCTAGCTGGGATGCACCCCTGAACTACGGTGCTGGGGCCTTGTGCTCTGATGGATGGAGCTCAAGTTCTCCAGGACGAGTTGGCCAGGCTGGTCACTCCCTGATGGGTGGTTCTGGGCTGGGCAGGGTTTGGTATCTCTGTGACTTGTGAGGCTGCCTGGGTGTTCACCTGATGGATTCGCTGGGATGCTGGGCTCGGCAGAGCTTGGATCCTCCATGCAGCTAGCAGGGATACAACCCCACAGTGTAGCATCCAGTCCTGCACGGGGCTGGGTGGAGTTCAGAACCTCCCGGACCCAGGCAGCTAGCAGGGGGGCGCCCCTGGAGTATGGCGCCTCTGGGGCCTTGCACCTGGTTGGAAGGCATTAAGAGCCTCAACTCTGGCCTGAATGCACCTCCAGAGTATGGTGCCATGGCCTTCCAGTCTCTTTATTTTGATTGGTGAATTGAGGACATTTACATTGATGGTTATAACTGATATGTATTGACTTGTCTTTTTCATGTTATTTTCCTCCTGTTGGTTCCCTGCTTTTCTCCTCTGTTTAATTGCTTGTCCTGTCTGATGGTTTCTTTATGTTGTTGTTCTTGGAATTATGGTCATTTTTGTCTTTGACTAGAATATTTTTCAGTATTCTTTGTAGGGTTGCTTTGGTGGTCATAAACTTCTTCAGTTTTTCTTTTCATGGAAGTATCTTATTTTTCCATTAATTTTGAAAGAGAGTTTTGCAGGGTACATCAATATGGGTTGGAAGTTGTTTTCTTTCAGGACTTGAAATACTTTACTCCAAGCTCTTCTTAACTTGAATGTTTGTGTTGAGAAGTCTGCCATGATATTGACGAGATTTCCTTTATACATGACATGTTTTTTTTTTTCTCTAACAGATTTTAATATTATGTTCTTGTGTTTTACTTCTGGAATCTTTATTATTATATGTCTTGGTGTAGTTTCATTTTGGTTCTGGCTGTTTGAAGTGATATATGTTTCATTTATTTGTATGTCAAATTCTTTATACATGCTTCAGAAGTTTTCTGCCATTATTTTTGTGAAGATATTTTTTTGGCATTTGTGCTATCTCCAGCTGTCTCATTGACTCCAATAAAACTTACATTATTCTTTTTTTTCTTGTAGCTTTTGAATTGATTTCTCATAGTACCTTGCAATTTTTAAAATGTTTTTCTTTTCATGATCACTAGCTGCAATTTTGTCTTCAACATTTGAAATTCTATTGTCTCCTTCATTCAAACTGTTGCATATACTTTCAGTGAAGTTTTTAATCTCTTGGATTTCTGTTTCATGGATTCCATTTCTTTGCTATGTTGAGGATTTTTTGTTTCCTTCATTTTTCTAAGCTCATTTATTCTTTTTTGTTCATTTGTTTGTTTTTTGGTACCAGGGATCAAACTCATAACCTCATGTCTGCCAGGCAGGCGCTTACACCACTGAGCTAAATCTCCAGCCCTATTTTTTGAGACAGGGTCTCACTATGCAGTTCAGGCTGGTCTTGAACTCACTTTGTAGCCAATGCTGGTCTCAAACTCACAACAATCCTCCTGCCTCAGCCTCCTAAGTGCTGGAATTACAGACATGCGCCACCACTCCCAGCTTCATTTATTCTGTTATTTGTGCCTTCTCTAATACTTTGATTTTAAGCATCATTTCCTTTTGTACATAAGAGATTATATTACTGTGTAGCCTTTTCCACTTTTTTAATTTTTGTTTTTATCATTTCAGAAAGTATCACTGTTTGGCTTCTAATTTCATTTATCTCATTGAGTTCCTGGCTTGTCCTGGATGGGTTGTGTGTTTAGGATTGCATTTTGTTTCTGTGTCTTTTTATTTTCTATTTTCTCTTTTTTATTTCATTTTGTTTTCTATGTTGATGTCTGAAAATTTCTTATGATATATAGCGCTAGGATTATTATTGAGGATTCTCTCAAGGAGGGGAAGAGGTATCTGTTCTTCAGGGATTTCCTCTAGATATAGCTGGTTCTTTATAGCTCTCCTAAAAAGCTACCTTCCTAATTTGTAAAGGATGCAAAATTGCTATTTGGCTTAGTTCCCAATCCTTTGGTACTGGGCTTTTGAGCTGATTATGACCACATACAATCACAGTGCTGCCATACATGTGAGAAAAACTGTTAATAATATGTATGACCTCCGGGCTAAAATACTAAAGTTACTAATAACAATAATTTCAAATACAGCTTGACTACTTACTAAATATGGTAACCAATAACCTGCTACTTCCATGCACAGGAGTAAACTCTATGGTTATAAAATGAAATCAAACATATACCATGCACTTTTATGTACTGGCTTTCCCTTTAGTGGGATAATTTTACCCTTCTGTGGAGCAGGGAGTTTAAGATGGCAAGGGGACATGCTCATGTGATGAATGGGGTCAAATATAGTAGAGTCAAACCTAGAGATCAAAGGATGATCACCCAAGTTTTGAGAAACTAGAGGACACAAGAGGGAAGGAATGAAATTCCTAATCTGGTACTTTTTGCACTCATAACTAATACTTAACCAAGAGGTTCCGTGAATAGTAAGAAACAATTTGAGAAATACAAAAATCAGAGCAGGGACATAGAATGAAAATGCAAAATAAGTAAGAAGCAAGGAAAAAAAGAAGTAATGTCATTAGAGTAGAGGCATTTTTATTCCAGTTAAAAAAAATACTGTGTCCAAGGTATTTAACTATGCCCCAGAGTGAACTTCAAGAATATTTTAAAAAATACAATACTATTTTATCTCAAACAATGCAAGATTCACAAAGTATAAATTTAATAAAACCACACATTTGAAGAAGCAGGAAAATATGAAAAAAATTTGAGAGAAAATAGCAATTCAAGTCAATCCAGGAATTATGATGGTGATGAGATATTTAGTTAATAGAGACCAGACCAATCAGTACACATAATGCACACCTATGATTTACATGTTGAGGAAAATAAAAATGTTAAGAAAGGCCATAGATGTTATTTAAGAATATACTAACAAAAATTTCAAATTAAATAATTCAATCTATGAGCAGAAAAATTTTTTAGGTAATATTAATAGCTAAATAGCTATTTCAGAATGAAGGGTTAGTGAATTTGGTGTTAAAGCATTAGAAATGATAAACAATGAAAAAACATAAATCTAGAAGAAATGAACTGACAATCAAAGTGCTGTGACAGTTTCAAGTGACTTAAGGAGAGGAGAGAAATAAAGGAAAAAGTTCAGTAAATAATAGCAGTACACCTATTTTCCCAATTTTAATTAAAATTGTGAACACAAAATCTCAACAAATTCAAAGAATGTAAAAGAAAGAAATATGAATAAGACTATACTAACTCACATTACAGAGTAATTGTTTTTAACATTGTGATAAAGGAAGAGACTTAAAATTATCTAGTGGAAAATGCTTTAAGTAAAAATAATAAAGATACAAATGGTATACAAATTCTCATTGGAACAAATGGAAGTTAGAAAACATTTGAAGTAATATATTTAATATTTTACAAAAATAAAAATATCAAGCACATGTTCTTTTTTTTTTTTAATTTTATTTGAGCGAAGAAAAACAAAACAAACAAAAACTACAACAACAACAACAAAAACAAAACGACATATATAGTAAAAACAACAAGCAAAGGAGACAAGCAAACAACTAGCATAAATACACAACATTGCAGGTTTACAAAGCCGGAAGATAGAAGCTTGACAATGGCTGCAATTTGCGCATCGTTATCTTTAAAATGGTTTCTTACATTAACAGATATAGACATGCAAGATTGATCCAATCATATGAGTATTAATT
>RJWM01010849.1:0-18555 GCA_004363535.1 Dasyprocta punctata
CTGTATCCCCGACCCCTTGTTTTTTTTTTTTTTTCTTTTCTCTCCCTAGTTCCCCTTCCCATTTGAACATTTTCTATTTCCCAATATTTATTATAAGCTGGACGTGGTGGTGCACGCTTTTAATCCCAGCACTCGGGAGGCTGAGATAGGAAGAGCGTTGTGAGTTCGAGGCCGACTTGGGCTACAATGTGAGTACAAGGCCGGCCTGAGCTACACAGTGTGACCCTGCCTCAAAAAAAAAAAAAAAAAAAAAAAAAAAAAAAAAAAAAAAAAAAAAAAAAAAAAAAAAAAAAAAAAAAAATATATATATATATATATATATATATATATTATATATTTTGGTCTTTATTTACACTTTGATTTCTCAAACCAGAGAAGCAATGCAGTATTTTCACATATGTGTTCCCTTTATTTCACTTAAGAGTGTGCTCTCATGCCAGGTGTGGTGGTGTATGCCCACAATCCAGCACTTAGGAGGTTGAGGCAGAAGGATTACAGCAAGTTGGAGGCCAGCCTGGGCTACATAGTAAAATCCTGTCCCAAAATAAAACAAAAGTAAAAATAATCATAATTTTTTAAAAGCTGGGGATGTAAATCAGTACTCCCTAAATTCAATCCCCCAAGCCCCCAAAACAGTATTACATGGTTGTATTCCACATTTTCTTCCTGTTTCATACAATTTTGTCTCTTAGTACATATAAAGCTAGACACCACAGTTAAACCATTCTGTTTATGGACATGCAGATTATTTCTTTTTTGCTATTATAATATTTCAGCGACAATTCATTATTCCTTCTTAGTTCTATGTGAGAGTATTCTCTAGGGTAAATATTGAACGGTCCAGCTGGATGTAGTGGCACACACCTGTAATCCCAACACTCTGGCAGTTGAGGCAGAAGGATCACCTTGAGTTTGAGGCCAGCCTGGATTATATAGTGAGACCCTTTCTCAAAAAACAGCACAAAACAAAAGCAAAACACACACACAAATAAAATAAAGGCTAAGGATTTAGCTCAACAGCACAACACCTGCCTGGCAAGCATGAGGTCCTGAGTTCGATCTCTGGTACCAAAAAAAAGAAGGAAAATAAAAAATAAAATAAAATAAATTAGCTGTCATCCTGATTTTCCTGCCCCAGCAGGCAGAATGCTGGGTTGCAGATGTATACTATCACACCTGATTTACTATCAGTGTTCTTCAGTAAACCTTTTGTCCAAATGTAGACCTGACCAGCAGCTGGGTCACAGCTTGGTAGTATGCACTACAGACTTCTGATTTGGTGGGAATTCATTATTATTTAATAGAATTCTGACTATTTCTCACATTGTCTGCTTGACCAATCAATATTAGGAGCCTGAGCCAGGCGTGGTGGCACACACCTGTGATCCCAGCATCCTGAGAGGCTGTGGCAGGATATGAAGCTAAGCCCAGCCAGGGCAATTTAGCAGTTTACCATAGCTAGACCCTGTCTCAAAATTTTAAAAAAAGGCTAAAGCTACATGTGCAGTGCAAGCCCGTAATCCCAGTACTTTGGAGGCTGTAGTTTGAGGCCAGCCTGGATGACATACTGAGATCCTGTCTCAAAAGAGAATTGAAGGGCCGGGAGTTTGGCTCAGCGGCTTACGGGCCTGTCAGGCAGGCGCGAGGTTGTGAGCTCGATCCCCGGTGCCACAAAATAAAAAAAAAGAGAGAGAATTGAAAAAAAAAAAAGGGTCAGGGATATAGCTCAGTGGCACAAGTGCCTGCATGGCAAGCATGAGGTCATAAATTCAATCCCTCGTACAAAAAAAAAAAAAAAAAAAAAGTTGGGGGCAGGAGGAATGAATGTGTGGTGTACTACAGCACAAAGGCCCTGGATTCAATCCCTAGTAGTGCAGGGAAAAAAAAGTAGGATCCTGCTTCAGGTGGAACCTACAGATGCAGTGTCACTGGTACGTGTCACAGAAGAAAAATCTGAGTTCTGGGTCCTAGCCCAAAAGGAGAAAAAATTGTATAGCAAAATACATTTTCTACCTATTTCTTGGGCTTCTGTCACCTGAATCAGTTCCTCTGAGAACCTGCTTCTTCTATGTCAGACCCACAAATTTTCTTTCTTTTTCTCTAGCCCTTCCCACCCACCCTCCCACTTCCGGGGATTAAATTCACAACCTCACGCTTACCAGGCAGGCACTTAATGCCACTGAGCAACATTCTCAGCTCCTATTTCTTTTCCTTCAAAACAGAGTCTTCCCCTGTAGTTCAGGCTGACCTCATAGTCAAAATCCCTTCCCCAATGTGGTGCCGCACACCTTTAATCCCAGCATTTGGGAGGCTGAGCCAGGAGGATCTTTGTGCGTTCAAGACCAGCCTAAGCTACAAAGTGAGTACAAGGCCAACCTGAATGGCATAGTGAGACCCTGTCTCAAAAAATAGGGCCAGGGAAGCCCGGCGTGGTGGTGCATGCCTTTAATCCCAGCACTCAGGAGGCTGAGGTAGGTGGAGCGTTGTGAGTTCGAGGCCAGCTTGGACTACAATGCAAGCACAAGGGCGGCCTGAGCTACATAGTGCGACCCTGCCTCAAAAAACTAGGACTGGGAGTTTGGCTCAGCAGCTTAAGTGCCTGTCTGGCAGGCGCGAGGCTGCTAGTTTGATCCCCAGTGCCGCAAAAAATAAATACATAAATAAAAATAAATAAATAAATAAAAATAAATAGGGCCAGGGATTTAGCTCAGTGGTGTAAGTGCCTGCCTGGCAAGTGTGAGGTTGTGAGTTTGATCCCCAGTACCAAAAAAATAAAAACAAAAGGCTGAGGCAGGAGGATTGCCAAGTTTGAACTCACCTTGGGCAACTTAGTGATTTAGTGAGACCCTGTTTCCAAATGAAAAAGGGTTGGGGATATGGCTAAATGTTAAGTCTTTAGATTCAATTCCCAGTACCACAAAAAATGAAACAAAAAATGATCCTCCAAGCCGGGCGTGGTGGCACACGCCTGTAATCCCACCACTCGGGAGGCTAAGGCAGGAGGATCTTTGCAAGTTCAAGACCAGCCTGGGCTACAAAGTGAGTTCAAGGCCAACCTGAACTGCATAGTGAAACCCTGTCTCAAAAAATAGGGCTGGGGATTTAGCTCAGTGGTGTAAGTACCTGCCTGGCAGAAGCAAGGTTGTGAGTTCAATCCCTGGTACCAAAAAAAAAAAAAAAATCCTACTGCCTCAGCCTCATGAGTACTTGAATTGCAGGCATGTCCGGCATGCTCAGATGAACACACAAATTTTTTAAAACCTCGTTATCCATTCTTCAGTTTTGTATCACCTAGTTTGGATCAACCACATTTCTATTCTACCACATTTTCTGGTTTCACTTCTTTCCCTACCTACTCTAGAGTCTAGAGACGATCTTAAAACACTCATCACACCCTCAGTTACCTTTGTCTTTTGGTCTTTGGTCTCAACCAACTCACCACTCCCCAGTTCTAGATAAACCTAAACTTTATTTGTTCAGTCAAGAAATATTTATTGGTTGGGTGTGGTGGCACACACCTGTAATCCCAGTACTCAGTAGGCTAAGACAGGAAGGTCACCACTTTGAAGCCAGCCTGGGTACATAGTGCGTTCAAGACCAGCCTAAACTACATAGCAAGACCCTATCTCCAAAATGGACCCATTGATTTACCAAGAATTTGTCTGTGATTCCAGCACTTTGGAGACTGAGGCAGGATTGTCATGAGTTCAAGGCCAGACTAAACTACATAGCAAGACCCTGTCTAGAAAAAAAAAAAGCAGCACCCAACACCCAAAGTTAAAAAAAAAAAAGTTTATTTAAATTTAGTTGGTAGGGCCAGGGATTTAGCTCAGTGGCGTAAGTGCCTCTGGCAGGCATGAGGTTGTGAGTTTGATCCCCAGTACTAAAAAATAAAATAAGATAAATAAATTTACAGTTTGTAGAGGTTGCAGTCCATAGTTAGCTGGCCCCAAGGCAGAGTGGCCTGGCAGGAGGGCACAGAGAGGAGAAACAGTCCATGGCAGGGCAGGCAGAAAGGAGTAGCAAAGTAGTAGCAATGAGCCTCCCCTTCTCTTTTATTCCATTCAGGCTAAGACAGTATTGGTTGATGCCACCCACACCCAGGGTGGGACCACACCCATCTATACTGTGAAACCAATCAGGGCACTAATCTAGTTATCCCCCCCTTAATCCATATTCACACACCCTAGATTCAGCCACCTCAAAAATGCCCTACATATGAGTTCATGAGGCTTTAGGAGGACATCCAGATAAAAGGCACACCAGCTTCATTGCTTCAGGATCCCTGTGTATCATTCTCCTCAACAAATATTGTCTTCCAAGTACACAGAGAGTTCTATTAAACAATCCTTGAACTTAGCCGGGTGTGGTGGCGCACACCTTTAATCCCAGCACTCGGGAGGCTGAGGTAGGCGGAGCGTTGTGAGTTCGAGGCCGGCTTGGGCTACAACGCGAGTGTAAGACCGGCCTGAGCTACATAGTGCGACCCTGCCTCAAAAAACCAGGGTCAGGAGTTTGGCTCAGTGCCTTAAGTGCCTGCCCTGGCAGGCGCGAGGTTGTGAGTTCAATCCCCGGTGCCGCAAAAAAAAAAAAAAAAAAAAAAAAAAACAATCCTTCAACTTTACAATGCTGTAACAGTCTACCCATCCAAGCATTCTGTTTTTCACTTCCAATACAGTACTCAGTAAATTACAAATTACATGAGAGTCAGCACTTTACTATAAATAGGCTCAGTGTGAAATCATTTTACCCAAGTGCTGAAGCAAGTATTCTGATCACCTTTAAGGCAGGCTGGACTCAGCCATAAGGTTTGGTAGGCGAGGTGTATTTTCAACTTGAGATGGATTTGTTGAGACATAACCTCATCTGGCATAAGTCCTGGGGCTTGGCATGCCTTGTCTCCTCCAAGAGTATCACCATTACCCCATTATAGGAATCTTGGAAGCCACCTAGTTTCCTTTGTTATGTCACATAGTCACTGAATAGCAAATCTATTGATTCTTCCTTGAGAATGTTTCACAAACAGTCTTTTTCTCATTTCCCTTTTTTTTTTTTATTTTTTCGGCACCAGGGATCGAACTCACAACCTCGCACCTGCCAGGGCAGGCACTTAAGCCACTAAGCTGAACTCCCGGCCCTAGTTTTTTGAGGCAGGGTCGCACTATGCAGCTCAGGCCGGCCTTGCGCTCGCGTTGTAGCCCAGCCCGGCCTCGAACTCACAATGCTCCTCCTACCTCAGCCTCCTGAGTGCTGGGATTAAGGGTGTGCACCACCACGCCCGGCTTTGTTTTGTTTTTTGAGATAGGGTCTTGCTATGCAGTTCAGGCTGGCCTCAAACTCACACTGATACTCCTGCCTCAGCCTCCTGAGTGCTGGGATTACAGGCATGTGCCACCATATTGGGCAGCTCTATACCTCTTTTACATTTAATTCAGAAGAACCGCCATGAGATATTATTTGTTTTTTAAATGAATCTGCCGTATTTTATTAAAATGCCCTTTTTTCATGGTGGCGCATGCCTTTAATCCCAGCACTCAAGAGGTTGAGGCAGGAGGATCCTTGTGAGTTCGAGACCAGCCTGGGCTACAAAGTGAGTTCAAGGCCAGCCTGAACTGCATAGTGACCCTGGAAGGCACGAGGTTGTGAATTTGATCACCACTACAAAGAAAATTAAAAAAAAAATAAAATGCCCTTTTTCAGTCAAAGGTCCATTTTTTTTTTTTAAGGTCCATTTCTTATTTTTCCCTCACTCTAGGAAGAAGGAACCCAGAGATGTCTTGATTTCTTTTTTTTTTTTTTTAAGGTGGGCTTTGCTAGGCATGGTGGCACACACCTTTAATCTCAACATTCAGGAGGCTGAGGCAGGAGGATCCAATGAGTTCAAAATCTGCCTGAATTTACATAGTGTCTCAAAACAGCAAAAAAGGTAGGGGGCGGACGATCAAAGAGTGGCTCAGAAAGCCCTGAGTTCAATCCCTGGTACCACCAAAATGAAAAAGTGGCAATGTACTTAGCATGCACAAGACTCTGGGTTCAAGTTTGGCACCAAAATAGGAAAAAAGCAGCTAATTCAGTCTATAATTCAAACACCTTAACAAGCACTTCTCCTGTAGCCCTTGATATAAAGCCAGAGTGCTTTCTGCATACTTATTTTGTCAAACAGAAAATATATGTGTGTGTGTATTTTGTCAAACAGAATATATACATGTGTGTGTATTTTGAGACAGGGTTTTGTTAGGTAGTTCAGGCTGGTCCTGAACTCATGGGGATCCTCCTGCCTCAGCCTTCTGAGTGCTGGGAATATAGACATGCATCACCAAATCCAGCTATGAAACAATATTAAAAAACCATGTTATAGGGCTGGAAGTTTGGCTCGGTGGCTTAAGCGCCTGCCTGGCAGATGCGAGGTTGTGAGTTCCATCTCTGGTGCCACAAAAAAAAAAAAAAGTTATGGGGCTGGAGATTTAGCTCAGTGGCACAGTGCCTGTCTGGCAAGCACAAGGTCCTGAGATCAATTCCTGGTACCAAAAAAAATTTAAAAAAATAAAATAAAAAAAACCCATGCTATGCATGGTGGTATACACCTGTAATCCCAGCATTTGGGAGGCTGAGGCAGGATTGCTAAGAACTTGGCTATGTAGTGAATATGAGGTCAGTCTGGGTTACAATGCAAGAACCTGTTTAATAAAAAAAAAATGTATATATATATATATATATATATGCCATATACTCAAGGGTTGAGACTTAATAAAATCAAGTTTCATCTTTCATAAGTGAAACACCTTTTCTGTTGCTACAAATGTGTGTTGGTAAGAAAAATAATAACTAGGCTGCTGCCTTGATTTGTGTCAAGTTGTTAGCAGTTTCACCCCCACTGCTTTTGCACAATCAGTGAAAAAGTCAATACATTGAAAGAGGCAAATAACATCTTTTGTAATATAAAAACAGTTTTGAGAGTGAAGCATGGTGAGGCACACCTATAATCCAGCAGTTGGGAGGCTGAGGCAAGAGGATCACCTCAAATTCAAGGCCAGCCTGTGCTACATAACAAGGCCTTGTGTCAAAAACAAACTAAATTAATTAAGAAATAAAAAATCCTTTTGACTTTAGATTCCTTGCAAAGGTTCTGGGAATTCCAACAGTATGGGCCACTTTGTGAACTGCTATCTTAGATTCTTACAGCCTCATACAGTAGGAAGTCTCACTTTACAGAAAGGCACAGATTCAGAGAACAGATCATTTGCCCAGACTCACTGAGCTGGTGAATGGCAGGATTAGGTCGGTCTGATTTGAAAGCCGTGTCTTTGTGCAGTCTCTCTGCATCATACCCCTTCACCTCCACACACACGTTGAGCTGTTTGGGCTGTGAGCACTACACATGCATTGTTTGGAATGCTTTGTCCCTTCTCTCCTGGTGACCACTCATGTAACTGTAAGATTCACCTCAAAATTCACTTTCCCCCAAGGCAGAGCTAATTATTTGCTCCTCTGAGTATTCATGCATTTTACTCATACATCTACTTTTGGCACCAAGCATGTTGCTTTCATTTGTCAATTTCTTGCTCTATGGTTATTATTTTTATATCTTTTATTATTTTTGGTTCTAAGAGATTGAATCCGGAGTCTTCCCCAGAGCTACATCCCCAGTCTTTTTAAAATTTTAAAGTAAGTTGCAAAATTCACCAAACTGATTTAAACTTGCAATCTTTCTGCCACAGCCTCCCAGAGTACAAGGATCACAGGCCTAGGCCATCACAGGAAGCTCTGTCTTTCTCTTAGTCACCAAGCCCTGTATCAAGCCCTACAGACTCTGCCTCCACTGTATCTCTAAATGGATCTTTTCCATTTCTACTACCACCACCCAACCATAGGTCATCTTTATCTTTTTTTTTTTTTTTTTTTTTTTGAGACAGAGTTTGACCCTGAATTTGCAGTGATTCTCCTGTTTCAGCCTCCTGAGTGTGTGTGTCACCATGGCTGGCTCTTTTTGTTGTTTTTTGAGACAGGGTCTATGTATTTCAGGATGCCTTGAACTCATTATTTAGCCCAGGTTGGCCTAGAGCTTTCAACGATTCCCATCTCAGCCTCCCTAGTGCTGGGATTATAAGACTGTGCCACCATGCTCAGTTTAGGTTCTCTCTGTCTCTCTCACTGTCTGTCTCTTTGTGTCTCTGTCTCTCTGTCTCTGTCTCTCCCCCTCCCTCTCTGGTACTGCAGATCAAATCGACAGGCGTTTTACCACTGAGCTATACCCCAGCCCTTTTTATTTTCAAACAGGGTCTTACTAACTTGCCAAGGTAGGACTTAAAACTTGTGACCTAGCAGACATGTAACATCAAGTTTGGCCTAGAAAAATACCAAGTTTGTATCTAATGAATGTTTTCTCAAGCAGGAACAAATTTATGCTGTAGGGATATCAAGGAATAACTGCAAACATATGAGTAGGGAAAGGAGATGGAATCCAGTGCAAAATTGAAGAGGCCAGCTGGGTGTGGTGGCACATGATTTTAATCCCAGCACTTGGGAGGCTGAAATAGGTGGAGCGTTTTGAGTTCGAGCTGGCTTGGGCTACAATGTGAGCAAGGCTGGGCTGAACTACATAGTGTGACCCTGCCTTGAAAAAAATAGGGCTGGGAGCTTGGCTCAGTGGCTTAAGCACCTGCCTGGCAGTTGTGAGGTTGTGAGTTTGACCCCTGGTACCAACAAAAACAACAAAAAAAACAAGAGGCCAGTCTTAGTAGAGAAGGTTGATTAGTTTTAACCATAGGAGATGGGATGGGAGCAAAAGAGTAAGGTAGTAGGACTGGTGGTGGGAAAATGAAGTCCTTTTCCTGTTGCTTCAGTTTTCTCAGTGAATGAAATTACCAGCTCAGAGGAAGGGAGGAGAGACACTGGAGATTTGAGAACAGAAGGGTGTGCAACAGTCATTCTGAACAGAGAAGTGAACTAAGGAACTAAAATAGGATTGCTGACCTTCGAGATTTCAGATTCAGAAAATGAAATGTACATTTCTTTTTTCTGCCTTGCATTTTTATTTTTTTGGCCTTTTTGAGACAGGGTTTCACTATGCAGTTCAGGCTGCCCTTGGACTCAATTTGTAACCGAGGCTGGTCAGCGATCCTCCTGCCTCAGCCTCCCAAGTGCTCAAATTACAGGCAGACACCACCACACTAGGGTTTTTTTCAGTCCCTGTGAAAGGAAAAGTCATAGCTTTTTTCCTTTTTTTTTTTTTTGAAGTACTAGTGACTTAACCCACGCCTTTATACTCAGCTACATCCCCAGCCCTTTTTTACTTGGAGACGGGTTTGCTAAACCACTAAGTTGTCCAGGCTGGGTTTGAACTTTCAGTCTTCCTGCCTCAGCCTCACAGTGTGCTGGGATTACAGAAATGCACCACCATGCCTGGCTTTCAACCCAATATTAAATTGTTGATGCTTTACATAGAATATATTTTATCTCACATTATGTATGGTTAGCTGTTATGCAAGGTTTTAAGTTCCTAAAATACAGAAACATTTCTTCCTCAACATAAGCACGGAATGCTTCCCTCCTTGCCACACACTGGAAATCTCTATATCCTGCTCCAAAGCATAATCACGTGGCATGATTATCTCCTTTATTAAACCATGGTACATTTTGAGGAATAGGAACTTAGCTTTCCTTTCCTGTTTGTCTCTCACATACCTCATTTCCAAATTTTAGCTATTATTTTTATGTATCTGTTAACAAAATGAATTAGTGCTATATATTGCCATACATAGCATATAGCAGGGTCCTTGTCCCCTGTCCCTTTTTTTTTTTTTTCTAAGATAGGGTTTTGCTGTGCAGTTCAAGCTGGCCTTGAACTTACTTTACAGCCTGGGCTGGCCTCAATTCACAGCAATCTTCCTGCCTCAGCCTCCAGACTGCTGGGATTACAGGCATGGGCCACCGCGCCCTGCAGGGTCCTTGTTCTTAAGGATTTACCCCTAAAATCAAATGTACATTATTATTAATACAAAAATAAATGTGTCAACATTCTCAGAAGAGATGTAAAGAATATTTAGTTAGCTTCTAAGGCAGCTAGCTAGGGGAAGGACCTGAGGTAGAGTCAGGTGACCAGACACTGATAAATGAACAGTGAACTAGGACTCTGGAACAAGAATGAACTTCCTCGGGCAATATGGAATGTAGCCCCACCCTGCTAAAGGGAAGTGTAGCCACTCCCTACTAAACTCCGGAGTTCTGAGGAATTTAAAATGTAAAATAATCAGGTTTTTTTTCCTCCTCTAAAATCCCAGTTTGCTTTAAACACTACATACTGAAAAACTGGGTTAGAAACCTGAGTTTCAGTTGGTCATTTTAAATCCACAGAGCCAGCTGCTGATAGTTGGCCACTAAACAACCGGGAAATTCCTGTGCTCTGCTTATCCATAACTAGCTTGAGCTGGGGGAGGAGGGCACTGGGGATCCCCTCCAGGAAATCCAGGAGCTAGTCTTGTTATTTCCAGCAAAACTCTAACCTCGTGGCAACCCATTTTCTGGACCCCCTTCTGTCCCTCTGAGACAGCAGCTATCTTTCTCTCGATAAATTCTTCCTACTCTTAAAACAAAAACAAGAAACCTCTAACCTCCTTTGGTTTGCTACTTCATTCCTTTATGAGACCATAAATTCAGTACACACCGTAACACTAATGTAATATTTATAGTACTGGAGACGAGTATTGAGATGGGGGATGGTGCAGGACATATGGAAATCCGCCTGTAATCCCAGCTACTTTGGAAGGCTGAGGCCAGAGGATCACTAATCCCAGGCTAGCCTGGACAATTAAATTTATCAAGACCTTGCCTCAATAAAGAGGGTGTAAGGTGGGACATGCCTGTGTCCCAGTACTAAGGAAGTCTGAGAAGGACGGAGAGTTTCGTCCGGCCTGGGCAATTTACCAAGACCCTATGTCAAAATGATGATGGTGGTGGTGGTGATGCCGGCGTGCGCATTCCTGTAATCTCAGCACTCTGGCACGATGAGGTAGAATGACGGAGGTCGATCGCAAGTTCAACTTCTGCTTGGAGACTGTCTCAAAATAAAAAACAAAAAAGGCTGTGGATGCACGTCACTGCGAAGGCCGAGGGCTCCAATAAAACACTGAGGGCAAGGTGGGGGCTGAGGGTACAGCTAGAGACTCCCTGGCTTCAATTCTCAGTACCAGAAAAACAAGCAGCTATGAACAATTTTGCTTAGTTCATTTAAATACTAATGGCTCTTGACAGCAGTCCACGGAGTGGACTGGTTAGCTAAGACTGCTGGGCTCCAGACGCACAAATTAACCCTGGTCCCCAGCGTGTCCTTTTACCTACCCAGTCATCTAAGTCTTGCTCCCTAGTCATCACGCAACTTCCCTATTCCCCTTCCTCCATCCCTGGGTGATTCAATGGTTAGCAATGGTTTATTTCTAAAACACAGAACCGAACACATCACACAAAAAGAGCGAGGGCTCAGAGCTTAGGACACGGAAAAACCGCGCAGAAGCCCGAGTGCCCCCGCCACGGCCGTCCCGCGGACACCGCGCACAGCGAAGCGGAGCCGGGCGCCCGCAGCGTCCGTTACGTAACAGCGGCCGAGGCCGGAAGGGCCCGCCCCACCCCGCCCCGCCCCGGCGGTGCCGTGCGCAGCTCTCGGAGCTTCCGCTGTTTTCCCTTTTATGGAAACTGTTTTGTTTTTTTTTTTTAGTTCTCTGACGCCCCCGCACAGGACTGGCCCTAAAACCGGGACCTAGGAGAACCTCTCCCATTCGTTACTTCCGCTTCCTTCAAGTAAGGATTCCAGGCCTCCCGGTTTCCCTCACTCCGGTGGCAGCGGCGGCCTCCGAGATGTTTGGCTTAAAAAGAAACGCGGTAATCGGCCTGAACCTCTACTGCGGCGGCGCCGGGCTGGGCGCCGGCAGCGGCAGCGCCACCTCTCCGGGAGGGCGGCTTCTGGCAGCCGAGAAAGAGGCCGCGGCCCGGCGGGAGGCGGGGGGAGGGGAAGCGGGCGCGGAGGCCGGCGGAGGCGCAGGTGGGAGCCCCGCGGCCGCTCAGGCGCTGGACGCCCGGAGGGGTACGCGGCCGGCGCCCATTGGCGCCGAGGTCCCCGACGTCAGCGCGACCCCCGGGACGCGGCTGTTCTTTGCGCCCACCCTTTTCAAGTCGCGTCTTGAGGACCTGGAAGCCCCGGCTGCCGGCGCCATCATGTCGCCCGAGGAGGAGCTGGACGGGTACGAGCCGGAGCCTCTCGGGAAGCGCCCGGCCGTGCTGCCCTTGCTGGAGCTGGTCGGGGAGGCCGGGAAGAGTCCCAGCGCCGACGGCTCGCTGCCCTCGACGCCGCCCCCGGCGGAGGAGGAAGAGGACGAGCTGTACCGGCAGTCGCTGGAGATCATCTTGCGATACCTGCGGGAACAGGCCACTGGCACCAAGGACTCGAAGCCGCTGGGCAGGGCCGGGGCCGCCAGCAGGAAGGCGCTAGAGACCCTGAGGCGGGTCGGGGACGGCGTGCAGCGCAACCACGAGACGGCCTTCCAAGGTAAGGGGCTCGGGCGGGACCGGCCGCCCAGTCTCCCCGAATGTTCTGACCGTGAGTCATTGTTTCCGCCCGTCCTGATTCTTTTGGAAATGGCAGCTCTCCGCCAAGACCGGAAAGGGAGGGATACGGGTTTCCAAGTGGGGTTGGTCTAAGTTCTTCAGAGCCCAAATAGCGATTCCCCCGCCGTGGGTGGCCAGGCGGGTAGTGCCCGGGTTTAGACAATGGGGCCTTGAGGACGTGAGTGCTTTTCTTTCTCAGGAATGCTTCGGAAACTGGACATCAAAAACGAAGACGATGTCAAATCCTTGTCACGAGTGATGGTCCATGTTTTCAGTGACGGTGTAACAAACTGGGGCAGGATTGTGACTCTCATTTCTTTTGGTGCCTTTGTGGCCAAACACTTGAAGAGCATAAACCAAGAAAGCTGCATCGAACCATTAGCTGAAAGTATCACAGATGTTCTTGTACAGACAAAAAAGGACTGGCTAGTCAAACAAAGAGGCTGGGTAAGTTCGGTTTATGAATGAAGGGGATCTTGGAGTGGAAATGGAATGAAGGAGTTTCAGGGAAAGATGGAACTATCTAAAGTTTTTTGTGACACTTGACTCAGTTTCCAGGCTCTTAACTACAGATCTCTGGTATTGGTTTCATAGGGAAGTGATATGTATCAAAAACCGTGGTTTTCTTTAGGTAATTCAGTGAGCTAATCTTCAGACCTGTGAATTCAAACCATGAGGAAGTTAAGAGTCACCTGGGGATGGTAACTAAAGATATTTCTAAGGGGCTCCTCAATTACGTATATATATGGAGTGGAGCCTGCATTGTAAGCATTTAATACTCAGATAACTGCAGCAGGTTGCACCTAACTACACTGAGAAATACTAATCTACACAACTGGGATATCAGATGGTAGAGACTTGGGTAGTAAAGATTTTTGGCTTGTATGTAGTGGGATTTCTTTTAAATTATGCTAATATGATTAAGTATTTCAGTGAAACTACGTTTTAATCCTGTGGATGCCCACTTACTGAAGGATGCCAGAAGTGTTTTGTTTTGCAGTGAAGAACAATTGGTTTGTCGTTGTTTTGGGGAAATACCTTAGTTGAATTCACCGTTTCTGTGTATATAGTGTCACTAAGACAACAGAAACCCGTACTTGAAAATGTGCTTCTCTTTTTTTGTTTTCTAGGATGGGTTTGTGGAGTTCTTCCATGTAGAGGATCTGGAAAGCGGCATCAGAAATGTGCTGCTGGCTTTTGCAGGTGTTGCTGGAGTAGGAGCTGGTTTGGCATATCTAATAAGATAGCCTTGTAAGTGCAATAGTTGACTGTTAAAACAACCCGAGTCACAAAACAATATACTTCTGTGAAATCAAAGTATTTATGAAGCTCTTGGGCTTCAAGCTGACCAAGCAGCAACTTCAAAGAGGCCAGAAAGCAAGAAAATTATGGCTACCAGTAATGGGAAAAGTAGTCCCCTTCAAGAGTCACAGTCTGAAAGAAGCAAAGTACAGTCTCAGCAACAGGTAAACTGCGAGACAGTGAAAGACCTCCAGGTTTAGTGAAGATGATAGGGTGGTGGAAAGACTTGATTTCTGTGTGTGCAACTGGAGGAGTGAGTGGCCAGTAGCCAACTAGTCATAGAAATCATTAAATATGCTCACCAAATCATCAGTTGTCTAGTGTTAAAAGAGAAGCACTAACAATGCTAGTGACGTGTGTATAAAATGGATTTAAGCTACAAGGAGTTGAACTCTGACCACAGGCCTCAGTACTGTAGAACAGCATGTGAAGGGTAGCTTTTCCTCCATAATTCACTTTCTTTGTGTATTTCTTGAGTAGACCAACGATCGTTAGAAATACGGAATAGTCTCCATTTTTAAAACAAAAGCAGCTTGTATTTGTCTGTAAAAATTGTATATATTTTTACAGAAAGTATTTGGACATAAAGTATATCTCAAATTTACAGTAGTTTTTTTCATACCCTTTTGAAATTTGCAATTTCTGTAGTTAGGACTATCTATTTCTTACAGCTTTTCTATTCAGAACTATGTCCCGGTCAGTTCTAGAGTTTATACAGAACAAACTAATGTTATGTGTATGCAGCCTGGTTGTACTGGAACAGATCTACTCATAACTATGCAGGGTTTAATTTTCTGGTCTGATTTTGGTAAATATTCCTTAAATGGATTCTGGGGTGGGGGGTGTGTCAACTGATGTCTTAAAAATAATGGGCTCTGATTAGACAACTTCTTTTGAGTTCTTAAATTTGATCTAATTTAACTGGTGCAACTTAAAACTGAGTTCATGAGCTCATCTTTAAAGCTTTCACTGAAAAATTTTCAGCTGTTCCAAGTGAGCATTGTGTGTGAGAGACATTTGATTCCTTGTTTACTTAATTTGTAAAGTGATGGCTTGCAAAAGCAGGCCAGAGTCTAATGGTGCTAATACTGGGCTTGCTTGTTAAAACACAGGTTTAAGCCTAGTATACAAATAAAAGAAATACTTAACAAATTTCTTTTCTATTGATGATTCCCAAGCTTTGTTTTGAATTTTTGCATTGGCATCTTTGGGTCTCAAGGCCTGATCTACTGAATTTACTGTATTTTCTGTCCTTTGAAATATGTGCTGCTAGTTCTGCTTCCTGTACAGATCTTAACATCCATGTCTGCATCATTACTCTGCCATCTTTGAACTCTTACCTCCCCTTTTAGTTTTCAGCACTATGCACCCCTACTGGGAACTTAATTAGCCCACCCACCCCCAGTCAGCAGGTTTTATTGCTTCATGTGTCATGGATTTTACCTCAGGAGGTAGGAACATCATGGGTGTTGGGACAGTCACAGTCATGGGGGTGGGAGGAACTCTATCCTTGGTATCCTTGCAGTCGATATACCCTATCTTTGGGAGGAATGTTTCAAAAATCTGCTTCAGAATTTTCAGAAGAATAATAACATGGCTTTCTCTAAAATATTTGCATTTGAATATGCCCACTTAAATTTCTAGAAAGGGGTGGGCTGTGTTAAACCTGAAGGAGTTACATTAAAGCTACTGGTAAACTGAAGAAAGCTTCTGTGTTGCAGCTAGAGTTACTTGAAAGCCTCAATCTCAATACGACCTTTAGTCTGCACTCCAGATAAAAATAGGCATGAATAAAAGACTAAGAATGTAATAGGGAAAAATTGCCCTGCCTCTCCTCCTTGGAGCCATAAAGTCATCTTAGAGCTATTTTTACCTATGTATTTATCATCCTTGATCACAAACCACTTATTTATATCACATCTCCTTAAGAATCTAAAAGCACTTTATGTAGTTTTTAATTAATCTTACAATCTGGTTAAGGTGACTGAAAACCTCTCCCCACATCAAGTTGTGAAGATAAGTGTGAATTGGTGTTCAGGAGCCTCATTTCCCAGTTGACTAAGTGTGAAGCCTGAAGTATAAGAAGAGTCTCAATGTTTTGGGTCCAGGGCAGTGAGGGCTTACAGAGCCCAAGAGGTTGGGGAAAGGGATGTGTGCAGGAAGGGCAGGGGACCACAGTTGATTGACAGGAAGAAGCGTGTGGTCTTATAAAAGTGCTGACAGGCTACATAGGTCAGACAGAATCTTCCAGAACGGAAAGGGAGGGGCTGCTTGGATAACTCTCAGTGACTTCTATTTGTCTTATGCTTCTCTCAGGGAAAAAACACAACGCAGTCCTCTAGTGGTGGTGTACATTCTATTTGGGCAGGGGTGGACACCTTGGTTCTGGTTAAATGGCTGTTTTCACAGCTGTGCCAGGAAAGATTAGGACCAACTACAAATTGAGATGTAAAATGTAGTGTCTTTCCCTAACTTCCTGCTCTTCCTGAGAAAAAAAATAAATCTTTTCAAATTAAGATGTGGTATGGGTCTTTCCTCTTTTGACACTTCTTTCCCCTTTAGGGAAGTTAACCAGTGAGCAAAAGTATGTAGGTGAATTGAAAGCAAAAGCCCCACAAAATGATTTGCTATAGAGTAAAGGATAGCTCTTCATTTAAATTAGAGGTGTTAGATTTTGTTTTGACTTTTGAAATATGCTGGCCTTGAAATTCATAGTGATCCTCTTGCCACAGCCTTGCAGGCTGGAATCACAGGTGTGCACCTGGCATAGAGGTATTACGTTTTTGATTAAATGTATTGTTGCACTTCTGGAGTAATGCCTGTAGTTTTTTTCTTTTGTGATACTGGGGTTAATAACTTAGGGTGCTCAACTACTGATCTACATTCCTAGCTTTTTTTTTTTTTTTTAAATAGGATCTTGTCCAGGCTGACTTTGGACTCAAGATCTTTCTGCCTCAGCCTTCTGAATGCTGGGGTTATCAGCATGTGCCCCGCCCCTCCCAAGAGATCCAAATCCATTTTTATTTTGAGACCGGGTCGCTGATTTGCCCAGACTGGCATCAAACTTGGAATCTTACTCTAGCCCTTTAATTAAATCCCTGTCCAGATTTCTTACTGAGACCCAACATGGGTATAAAGAGTGTTCACTGCAGTATTATTCCTTCTCTGTTTGTGATGAAGAACCTAGAGTAACACGAAAAGAAGTTGAAGTTCATACTAGTGTTAAAGTGCTTTTCCCTTTCACCCAAAAAGGAGCTAAGATGTAAAGACAGCAGCACACACATACAATCCCAGTTACTCCAGGAGGGTTGTAAGTCTGAGGCAACATAATAGGTGGGGGATGCAGTTTGGAGCTTCCTGGGTTCAACCCTCAATACCACAAAAAAAAAATTTTTTTTTAAAACATCAGGCTGGTGGTTTTAGCTGCCTTGAAAGAGAGCTGAATCACAATGTAATGTGCAAATGTGAGCTTTGCATACTGGTGGTCAGCCCTGGGCACACAGATTGCTAAGCATGCACACAGGCTTCTGAACCTTTCCCCACTCAGTGCTGGCTAAATGTTCTTGGTGGCTCTGGATCCTCACTTCCTAAAGGCAGAACTACTTTGTACAAGTGCAGTCCCAAAGCAGAGTTATGTGTCAGATTCAGACTTTTCCTCCTGTCCCATCAGCTGGGACTGCAGGTGTGCACCATCCTGCCAGGCCCGAAATTTTTTTTTTTTTTTTTTTTTTGTCTCAACAGTATTGCTATGTAGTTCAGGCTGACCTGGAACTCACTGTGTAACCAAGGCTAGCCTCAAGCTGTTGATGATCCTGCCTCAGACTGGAGTGCTGGGATTATAGGCATATGCTACCACACTTGGCCTACTTTTTATTTTGAGACAATCTCAGTTGCTGTATTCCCCAAACTTGGCTGGAATTTGTGATCATCTTTGCTTTGACTGTAGGCATACTCCATCACAGCCTTTTAAATTTATTTTTAGACATGGTCTTGCCAAATTGCTCAGGCTAGCCTCAAGCCTGATATTGTCCTGTTAAGCCTCCAGTGTAGCTGGGATCACAGGTGTGCACTCACACTCCCAGTGACATGAGTTTTGGTTTTTCCTGGGATGGTGCCCTGCATTGCCCTACTCTGGAGAAGCTGGCTGGCAGCCTCAAGCCCTCACTCCCAGTCAGCCATACAGTCATGAGGGGAACAGCTGACATCTGCACCATACAGTACTGTGTTGCTAACTAATGAGCTGCAGGTTAGGTATGTTAAGTACATTCTTGACTTACATCTTCAGCTCCTTTATAATACCATTTTTTTTGTTTGTTTGCTTGTTTTTGGAGACAGTATTTTGCTTAACCATTGTATTGCCCAGGCTGGGCTCAACTTGTGTCCCTCTTGCCTCAGTTGGCCAGAGTGCTGGGATTATGAATTTATGTCTGGCTCCCAAAGACTGGTTTAGGATTTGGACCTCCTGCCTCTGCCATGAGAACAGCTGGGATTATAGTTCTCCACCAGTAATAGTTTAAATCTTCTTGAGTGTGTTATATTACTATATTGTGGTTATGTAATCCAACACCCTTGTTCTTAGGAATTTGTGGGAGAATTTATGCATAATGAATCTACAAAATGAGAAAACAAAATGTGAAAGCTCACAATTTAATAAGA
>RJWM01010849.1:18655-47216 GCA_004363535.1 Dasyprocta punctata
CGCCTGCCCTGGCAGGCGTGAGGTTGTAAGTTCAATCCCCAGTGCCGCAAAAAAAAAAAAAAGAATGATAGGACCAGAGATATAGCTCAGTGGCATAGCACCTGCCTGGCAAGCATGAGGTCCTAGCTGGGCGTGGTGGCGCACGCTTTTAATCCCCAGCACTCGGGAGGCTGAGGTAGGCGGAGCGTTGTGAGTTCAAGACCGGCTTGGGCTACAACGAGAGCGCAAGGCCAGCCTGAGCTATATAGTGTGACCCTGCCTCAAAAAAACCAGGGCTGGGAGTTTGGCTCAGTGCCTTACGCGCCTACCCTGGCAGGCGCGAGGTTGTGAGTTCAATCTCCAGTGCCGCAGGAAAAAAAAAAAAAAGCATGAGGTCCTGAGTTTGATACCCAGTACCCACCAAAAAAAAAAAAAAAAAAATTGTGTATAGAAATAATTGTCAGGTGTGTGGCACATACCTGTAATCCCAGCACTCAGGAGGCTGAGGCAGGAGGGTCACTATGGGTTCAAGGCCATTCTGGACTACATGAGAAAGTTCAAGGCCAGCCTGCACTACACAGACCCTGTCTCAAAAAAAAAAAAAATTTGAACACATGCCAGTCATGGTGGTACACACCTGTAATACCAGCACTCTGGAGACTGAGGCAGGAGGATTGTCACGAATTTGAGGCCCACCTGGGCTACCTAGTGAGTTCAAGGCCAACCAGAACCATATAGTGAGATCCTTAGAAAACAAAATACTGTATGAAGTGCTAGAAAAAATGGTAAGTAAATTGGAAGTGTGACTCAGTCATAGGGCAGGTACTCACATGAGATTGTCGTAGTTTTCTCATTGCTGAGACAAAATACCCAAATGCCAAAGTTAAGGGAGGAAAGGTTTATTTGGCTCCTAGTTTGTAGAGGTTTCAGTCCATAGTCAGCTGTTTCCAAGGCAGGATGACCTGGCAGACAAGCATTGCAGAAGGGAAACAGTTCATGGTGGGCAGAAGGAAGCAACGCAAGCAAGGGGCCTTAGCACCTCCTTTCTGTCCCTTGTATATTCTAGGCTACAAGGATTAGGGTGGTGCCAAACCGGTCAGTGGACTAGTTAGTAATCACCCACATTTAATGAATCAGTCACACTAGATTCAGCCACCTTTGAAAAAGCCCCACCTGTGACTACGTGAGTCTTTGGAGGGACATCTAGACATAAGCCATAACAGAGGTCATAGGTTCAATCCCCAGCACCTAAATAAATAAATAAATTTTAAAAGGTGAAGCAATCAGAGCAAAATGTCTAGAAGTATAGGCTTGTTAAGGCTTCAAGCCAGGCATGGTAGAGGCCACCTAGAATCCTAGCAGTATGGGGGGTGGGGGGCTGAAGCAAGGTGATCACAAGTTCAGCCTGGGCAATTTAGTGAGACCCTGTCCCACAATTTAAAAACATTTTTTGAAAGATGGGGATGTAGCTCAGTGCAGAGGACCTGGGTTCAATACCCAGTGCTGCAAAAACAAACAAACAAACAAACAAACAAAAAAAATGTTGGACCTTAAAACATGACCGAGAAACAAACATGCACAGAGGCATGAAGTTGGGAATGAATCTTGTACATATGGGGTGGAGATGTAGGTTTTTAAAAAATACTTCATCTCTCCCTGCCTTCCTTCTCCCATATGTGGTCTATTAATTTGATGTATTTTCATTTTCTCTTTTTTTTTTTTTTTTTTTTTGGTGGCACAGGGGGTTGAACTCACAACCTTGTGCCTGTCAGGTGCTTAACTCACTGAGCCCAACTCCCAGCCCTAGTTTTTTTTTTTTTCCCTGCGGCACCGGGGATTGAACTCACAACCTCGCACCTGCCAGGGCAAGTGCTTAAGCCACTGAGCCAAACTCCCAGCCCTGGTTTTTTGAGGGAGGGTCACACTATGTAGCTCAGGCCGGCCTTGCGCTTGCGTTGTAGCCCAAGCCGGCCTCGAACTCACAACGCTCTGCCTACCTCAGCCTCCTGAGTGCTGGGATTAAAGGCGTGCGCCACCATGCCCAGCTCCAGCCCTAGTTTTTTGAGGCAGGGTTGCACTGTGTAGCTCAAGCTGGTGTTGTGCTCCCGTTGTAGCCCAAGCCGGCCTCAAACTCACAACGCTCCTCCTATCTCAGCCCTCCGAGTGCTGGGATTAAAGGTGTGCACCACCAATCCCGGCTTGTATTTTCATTTTCTTCCATTTTTTTTTATTATTATTTTTTATTAGGTACTGGGGATTCAACTCACAAGCTCGCACCTGTCAAGGCCACTGTGCTAAATCCCCAGCCCTATTTTTTGAGACAGGGTCTTACTATGTAGTTCAGGCCAGCTTTGAACTCACTTTGTAGCCCAGGATGGTCTTGAACTCACAATGATCCTCCTGCCTCAGCCTCCTGAATGCTGGGATTACAGGCATGCGCCACCACGACCAGCTTGTTGTTTTTATATTTTGAGACAGGATTTCCCTGTGCAGTTTAGGCTAGCTTCAAACTCAGTATGTAACCCAGTCTGGCCTCAAACTTGGAGTGATCCTCCTGCCTCAGCCTCCTGAGTGCTGCAGTCCCAGATGTGTGTCCAACTTCCCCTATTGTAGTTTTCTTTTTTTTTTTTTTTTTCAGCACTGGGGATCAAACTCACAACATCGTGCCTGCCAGGTGGGTGCTTAAGCCACTGAGCCAAACTCCCGGCCCTAGTTCTTTGAGGCAGGGTCGCACTATGTAGCTCAGACCAGCCTCATGTTTGCATTGTAGGCCAAGCCGGCCTCGAACTCACAACGCTTCTCCTACCTCAGCCTCCCCAGTGCTGGCATTAAAGGTGTGTGCCACCACACCCAGTTCCCCCATTTTAGTTCTTACATTTAAAAAAAAGGGAAAATACCGGTAGAGACAAAAATATTTCTGGTCTAAATCGAAGTCTGAATTGTGTATAAATGACAAAACTTAGTGAAAGCTGGAAATGGTGGCTCACACCTGTAATCCTAGCACCCTGGGAGGCTGAGGCAAGAGAATCACAATTTCCAGCCCGGGCTGGGCAACCAAGGGTTTTAACAAGACCATGCCTCAAATTTTAAAAAATGTTTCAAAAAGAGCTCCGGGATGTGGGAGAGCTCAGAGTCCAATTCTCAGTCCAACAAAACCAAACAAAACCAAAACAAAAACAAAACAAAACAAAAAAAAACCAACAACCAGGAAAGAAGAAAAGTCCTGGGTGGATTATGTTTATTTAGAAAGTAAGAATCCACTGATAAATGTGAAAAGCACGGACCCTAACCACACTGTCCCAGGACCATAGACCACACAGTAGGCACTGCAGACCTGTTTTGTGATGCCCGTGGCCCTGGGTATGGTGCTTGTACACCAGCTGGCCGGTAGGCCCTCTTGATTAATAGAGTCAGGGAAAGCACACAGTTCAGAGTACAGTGAGCCACCTACACTGCAGAGCAAAGTTTTTGAGGACAGGCCCCGGAAGTTATTCAGCTGCACCCTAAAATCTGAATGGTGGCTGCTGTGCTTCCTCAGCCTGTTCCCGTGGGAGACTCAGTTGCGGCTATTCCCATCTGATTCAAAACCAGTTTGCTCTGGCGAGACTTCCCGCAGGCTGCATTCTTGTCCATGAGCTCATTGTTTGGCTTCTTTGCCTCTATAAACCCAGGGGCAGCCACACTGGAGTCAGCGCAGCCCCATGACTGGCCTGGCGGCTGCATTCCATTCAAAATCTCACCGCCCCCACTGGGGTGGTCACGTGGCTGTGTTTGTTCAAGTCAGCCAGAGAAGGTGTGCTGGGAGGGGAGCCAGGGAACCAGTGGAGGAAAAAGACCATACAACACATGAGAGGAGTTTTCTGCTTTATTTAGCTTTTTTTTTTTTTTTTTTTTGTATCGGCAATTGAACTCAGGACCTTTCAGGAGCTCACACTTGCAAGCAGGCGCTGTGCCGCCGAACTACATTCCCGGCCCTATTTAGCAGTTTATAAAGGATGATAAGGCAGACTTTATTTAAGGGGGGCCATGGCAATAGGTATGGGGACCCAATTATAATGGACTTGTGCAGTTCAGGAGAGAGATTGAGCTCAATTCCCCACTTCATTTACCTTTTTCATGCCCGTGTGTGTGTTTGTGTGTGTGTGTGTGTGGTGTGTGTGCTGTTGTTGTTGACAAGGTCTCACTTTGTACTACGGGCAGTCCTCACTCACTGGTAGCCCAGGCTGGCCTAGAACTCACAATCCTTCTGCCTCAGCCTCCTGAGTGGTGGCATTGCAGGTGTATGCCCCCGCACCTGATTATATTATTTATTTATTTTGAGACAAGGTCTCACTAGGTTACCCAGGCTGGTCTTGAACGCTCAGGCTCAAGTGATCCCCCTGCTTCAGCCTCCTGAATAGATAGGACTTCAAATGCAGGCCACTGCCTCTGGGTTCCCCTTTTGCTTTAAGAAACACCTTCAGAGCCGGGCATGGTGGTGAACACCTGTAATCCCAGCACGCGGGAAGCTGAGGCAGGAAGATCCTTATGAGTTTGAGACCAGCCTGCACTTCAAAGTGAGTTCAAGGCCAGCCTGAACCACATAGTGAGACCCTGTCTCAAAAAATAGAGCTGGGGATTTAGCTCATTGGCATAAGCGCCTGCCTGGCAGGTGCAAGGTTGTGAGTTCGATCCCCAATACCAAAAGAAAAAGAAAGAAACATCTTCAGGTCTGTGCCCTAAACAATGTTAATTTTCTTGTCTAATGGGAGGAGCTGGCTTTGAATTTTTGCCCTGTATTCAATAGTGTCTCCTAATGAACTGGTTATGACGCTGGGAGGAGCCCGAGAGGGCTTCCCCTGTTAAACCTGGCTGCCTGACTCTGGATCAGCTGTGTATTAGCTGCCCAGCAGCTCACACCCCTTTCCTGGGGCAGCTTGGAGCAGCTTGGAGCAGCTCCTGCCCTCACCCATCCTGTCCTCCTCCTCCCTTTCCCCTCCCCCTCCTCCGTGGGAAGCGGGGAGGAGAGACTGCAGGCAGCTGCAAGGGTGCAGCTGTTGGGTTTCCCTGCTTTGTTCCTGAAATTTCCTGAGGGGAGCACAATTTGTTCATTTTGAGCCCGAGAGTCCAGAGCTAAGGGTGGGTGGGGCACACATCTGGTGAAGGAGTCAGGATCTGTGTTCCTCTGTAGTCTCCCTTTAATACCCTGTAGTTAGGTAGTACAGGGCCCGCCCCTGCTTCATCATTAAAAACAAAACTGCAGACTGTGGCTTATGGGAAGTGACGCTGTCATTTCTCAGAAATCCCTCATGAGGCAAAGTACAGAAAGAGGGAAACAACTCATGTCAAAATGGTGTGTTTCTGTGTGTTTTGAAATGATGTGTGGCTTTGTTTTTAGTTTGTTTGTGATGCTAGGGATGGCACCCAATACCTCCTGGGTGCAATTACACACTCCCACACTAAGCCCTGCATGCTTCTTTGCCACCTCAGGGATTGGGTTTGGGTCTGAAACAGGATGGAGGTCTTTACATTTTTTCCCCTGTTATGAGCTATGAAGGCTACATCAGGACTACTGAATGAAAGAAAAATCTGTAATACTGTATAGGTAAGAATTTAGTTGAGCCGGGCATAGTGGCACATGCCTGTAATCCCAGCACTTGGGAGGCTGAGGCAGGAGGACCGTTGTGAGTTCGAGACCAGCCTGGGTTACAAAGTGAGTTCAAGGCCAGCCTGAACTACATAGTGAAATCCTGTCTCAAAAAATAGGGCAGAGGGTTTAGCTCAGTGGCGTAAGTGCCTGCCTGGCAGGTGCGAGGTTGTGAGTTCGATCCCTGGTACCCAAAAAAAAAAAAAAATTTAGTAAGAAGTTCCAGATAAAGATTATTTTTATTAAAAAATGCAAATGTAATCCTTTTAAGTGTGAACATATTAATACACAATTTTGAGCTTGTCCTACTAGAAGAAATGATTTTACTCAATTAGTAATTTTTATTTTTATTTATTTATTTTTTGAGGGTCTCACTATGTACTTTAGGCTGGACTGGAACTCACAGTGATCATCCTGCCTCAGTCTCCAGAGTGCTCAGATGACAGGCGTGTGCCACCATGGCTGGCTGTATGTATGTTCTTTTTTTTGGCACTGGGGATCGAACTCATAACCTCATGCCTCTGAGGCAGGCGCTTAAGCCACTGAGCCAAACTCCCGGCCCTAGTTTTTTGAGGCAGGGTCACAACTATGTAGCTCAGGCCAGCCTTGTGCTCACATTGTAGCCCAAGCCAGCCTCAAATTTACAACGCTCCACCTACCTCAGCCTCCCGAGTGCTGGGATTAAAGGCGTGCGCCACCACCCCTGGCTATGTATGTATTTTTTGTGGTACTGGGGATAGAAGCCGGTGCCTCTGCAATCCCCAGCCCTTTTTTTTTTTTTAAATTTGAGTCAGAGTCTCCCTAAATTCCTAAACTGCCCAAAGTAGTCTTAAATTTGTGATCATCCTGCTTTAGCCTCCCAGAATGCTGTCATTACAGGGGTATGCCTCCACGCCTGGCTTCAATTAATAATGATAACAATATGTATTTTTTAGACAGGGTCTCACTGTATAGTCCAAGCCGGTCTGGAACTTGCTCTCCTGTTTTACCTCTGAGAAACTGCAGTGCGATTATAGCCCAGGTACGATGGTGCAGTGCGAGGCCAGCCTGACTACGCTGTGAAACCCTGTCTCAAAAATTAAAATAAATACCAGGATTACAGCTGTGTGCTTTCACTTCTTAAGTGCTACCAAAATTCCTTCGTTCTGTTATTCTTTCACTGCTGAAGGGCACAATCAAATGCCCTTGTAGAACCAAAATGCTCAGTAATTTGGGCCACAATGAGCCAAACCTTGAATAATTTTAAATGTTTTTTATTGTTTTCAAATGTCTTTCTTTCTTTTCTTTTCTTTCTTTTTTTTTTTTCCGGCACCGGGGGTTGAACTCACAACCTTGCACCTGTCAGACAGGCACTTAAGTCACTGAGCCAAACTCCCGGCCCTGTTTTTTTTATTTTATTTTATTTTATTTTATTTTTTGAGGCAGGGTCGCACTATGTAGCTCAGGCCAGCCTTGCACTCACGTTGTAGCCCAAGCCGGCCTCGAACTCACAATGCTTCTCCTACCTCAGCCTCCCGAGTGCTGGGATTAAAGGTGTGCACCACCACGCCCAGCTTTTCTTTCCTTTGTTTTCTTTTTTTTTTTTCATTTTCAGGAAAAAATATTTTCTAAATTTTATTTTTCAGGTCCAAGTTTCAAGAAATTAAAACTTTTCAATTTTATTCAGTGTTTGAGTTCAGTAAATAATTGTAGCACACATGGTCCTTTTAAGGTACACAGTCATACAAACATAGGACTCTGTAGAACTGGAATCAGGAATTACTAATTCTTGCCAGACGTGGTGGCGCACGCCTATAATCCCAGCACTCAGAAGGCAGAGGCAGGAGGATCCATGCAAGTCCGAGGCCACCCTAGGCTACAAAGTGAGTTCAGGATCAGCCTAAACTACATAGTGAGACCCCATCTCAAAAAACCAGGAACCAAAAAACAAAACAACAACAAAAAAAGAATTACTAAAAAACAAAAACAAAAAAAATTACTAATTCGTGAAAACAAAACCAAATCAACAAACAAAAAAAAACCTCCAACCAACCAAAAAACCCAGCAAGACATAAGTAGAGAAGGTGTTGAATTCTGAAGTTTTCCTGCTGCACTTGGAGCCCTGGAGGGGACACAAGCAGCACTCTCATGGCTGGAGCAGGGCGGGAATACTCCTAGGAGTCAGGAACTAGGTCTGCCCTGCACTTGCTTCTGTTGTAGCCAGCAAGCCAAGATTTTTTTTTTTTTTTTTTTGGTGGCACTAGGGATCGAACATCACAGCCTCGCGCCTGCCAGCCAAACTCCTGGCCCTAGTTTTTTTTTTTTTTTTGTAGCACTGGGGATTGAACTCACAACCTCGTGCCTGCCAGGGCAGGCGCTTAAGGCACTGAGCCAAACTCCCGGCCCGGGTTTTTTTGAGGCAGGGTCGCACTATGTAGCTCAGGCCGGCCTTGTGCTCGCATTATAGCCCAAGCCAGCCTCGAACCCACAACGCTCCGCCTACCTCAGCCTCCCGAGTGCTGGGATTAAAGGCGTGCGCCACCACGCCCGGCTTGGCCCTAGTTTTTTGAGGCATGGTCGCACTATGTAGCTCAGGCTGGTCTTGTGCTCGTGCCACCACACCCAGCTTGGTTTTGTATTTTAAAATGGTTGATAAAATGGGCATGGCGGGCCATGCCTGTAATTTCAGCACTTGGGAGGCTGAGGCAGGAGGATCATTGTGAGGTCAAGACCAGCCTGAGCTATGAAGTGAGCTCAAGGCTACCCTGAACTGCATAGTGAGACCCTGTCTCAAAAAGACAAAAAAAGGGCCAGGGATTTAGCTCAGTGGCATGGGTGCCCACCCAGCAAGCATGAGGTTGTGAGTTCCATCTCTGTACCAAAAAAAAAAAAAACGCTGATAAAAATCTAAGAAGAAGCCCCAGTGGTGGCCCATGCCTATAATCTCAGCAGCTCAGCAGTCTGAGAGGCTGAAGCAGGAGGATCCCAAGTTTGAGTCTAGCTTGGGCAACCTACTGAGACCCTGTCTCAAAATAAAAAATGAAAAAAGGGCTGGGGATGTGGCTCTGCGCAAAGCCCTTCAGTATCATAAAAAGAAAAATAAAAATAAACCATATATACATAAAAATATTTTGTGATCCATTGACATTTAAATTTCAATGTCATGAACAAAGTTTGACAGGAACACAACCAACCATGGCTGCTGTTTACTTAGCAACCATTTGTGGCTGCTTTTGTGCTGCAATGAGAAGAAAGGAGTTGCAACAGAGATGATGTGTCTTGCAAAGCCCAGATATTGACCAGCTAGTTTTGCAGAGAAAAGCTTGCTTAACTCCAACCACAGCTAAAAAGCTGCTTCATTTTGTGATAAAAGAGGCAGCAGCCAGTGGCTGACAGCAGGCGGGGGGTAGGGGGCAGAGACAGATGGGACAGAAAGATGGACCCTGGGTCCTGGCCACACGGACTCTACCTCACAGCAGGGGTAGGTCCTTGCCACGGGGGCTTTTAGCTGAGGCATGGCAGGGGTACAATCTGCTCCCTTCTTTCCCTTCTCTGGGACTAGGATCAAGCCCTCTGTCCCGATAAGTGACCTAGGCTGGCTTGGAGCTTGCAGTCCTGCTGCCTCAGCTTCCTGAGCAGCTGCAATTCTAGGCACCTGGCTTACTTAACCAGTCCTCTTTCCCCCAGTTGCTTTTCCTCTTCCCTCAGAGCTCTGTAGTGCAGTCTCTAGGAGAGTCACACAAGGCTTGGAAGAGTCCAACATGCAGCACCAGCCTGCAGGGTTCCTCCTCTGCCTCCTCGGCCTCCCCCAGGCTGCTGCAGCCATCCCTGCGCTCACAGGGAGCTCTCTCCATTTCTGCTGTCCCTGTACATCCCCTTCGAATGGTGTGGCCAGTGTTTCCTGAGAGCAGATAGCCACGTGTCGTGATTTGGACTGGCCTGGGACATTTTTCTCTCCATTCCTACACACTTTTAGACCTCAGCCCTGAAACACCCTCCTTTCATGATATTCCCCATCTCCCAGGTCACGGAGCCCCAAACCAGCCATATGTGGCACACACCTGTTATCCCAGCACTGTGGGAGACTGAGGCAGGAGGATTTCCAAGTTTGAGTCTAGCTTGGGCAACCTGCTGAGACCCTGCCTCAAAATAAAAAATTAAAAAAGGGCTGGGGATGTTGCTCAGTGCAAAGAAAAGCTCTCAGTTTAATCCCCAGTACTAAAAACAAAAAACAAAACAAAAAAAGTGCTAGCTATGCTGAGGTTAACCCAATTTCTCGCTCTTGGGTTTTTTTTTCCCCTGCTACTGAGAACTGAACCCAGGCCTTTCACACTGAGGTATATCCCCACTCTTTCTAATTTTGAGATGCTCTTGCTAAATTGCCTAAGCTAGAGTTGAAGTTGTGATCTTCCTGCTGCAGCCTTCCAGAGGGAAGGCATGTGCCACTGGGATGCTTGTGGTCCAGGCCTTGAACTCAAGATACTGCCACTACCACCAGCAGCAGCCTCCCAGATGCTGAGATGCTAGGTACGTGTCACCAGGCCTGCTTTCTCTCTTGTTGACAGACTTAAGACTTTTAGGTACTTTCCTGAGACTGTCTACTTCCTGTCCAAATAGAGTCTCTCTCACCTCTTACCTGTCTGTAACAAATAAACCTTCTCTACCCTAACTGCCCCACCCAGCTCCCTCCCAGCACTGAACCTCAGATTTAGGGGTGTTGGAGGAAAGAGGCTAAGAACTCCATCCCTCCACATACATTTCCCAAACCATAACCTGCAGTAGAAAAATGCCCCTGGCTCAGTTGACTTGGGTGGTGGAGATTGTTAAAGTGAAGTCTCAGTCAGGTGCATAAGCACTTGGGAGGCTGAAGCAGGAGGATTCCTGTGAGTTTGAGGCCAGCCAGCCAGGCCTTAAAACAAGACAAAAAGTCTCTAATTATCAAACTGGCAAGAAGGGAAGAGCAAGAAATGAAAGCTCTGGTTGGAGAGAATGTGGCAGAGAGTGGGGTGCAACCCCCACATTTCTTTCTTTCCCCACCACCCTTGATGTCTACCTGGGTCCCCTCCAGGTTCCTGAGAGAGATGGGTTTAAGGCAGAGACCCTCAGCTCCTGTGCCCTGCTTCTCTCTCCCTGGAGCAGAGGTTGGATATAGGTGAGTGGAGGTGCAGGAATGTAAGCTAAGCCCCTGCTTACAGGAATGTGTGTGGGCACTGAATGTAGTCCAGTGGCTGCGCTTGTCAGATGGGTCTTCAGGAGGGGAGGAAGAGGAGCCCTGACACAGCAGTACAGTACTTTTTTTTTCTTTTTTTTTTTTGGTAGCTGTGGGCTGCAACCCAGGGCCTGTGTATCCTAAACACACTCTACGGTGAACCATGAACCACATCCCAGCTCACCCCCACCCGCACTGAACCTGAGGCCCCTCAGAGCACCTGTGTACCACAATCCAGCCTCACAATGAACACTGAGAAAGGAGGAGCCCTCACCCACGTGCCAGCCATCCGAATGAGCTCTCTTGCTCAGCTCCAGTTTGCTCCTGTTAGAGGGCATAGTGGCATGAGGTTGTAATCTTAGCACTCAGGAAGGTTGAGACAGAACGGTCATAAATTCCAGGCTGACAATTTAGTGATTTACTGAGAACCTGCCTCAAAATTAAAAAATTTTAAAGGGCTGGGAATTTAGCTCAGGGCAAAGAATTCAGCTCAGGGCAAAGTCCCTTGGTTCAATCTCCAGTACTGAAGGGGAAAAAAGAAGTTTGTTCACATCACAACCCCACCCCCGAGTCCAGTTCCTCTGCGCCCTTCCCTATTTCCACGCCAGTACACCAAAACTAGGGGATCCTCCAACACAGCTCTCTGCCCTTTGGTTGCAGCTTCCTCTCTCAGCCCTTCGAGAGTTTCGAAGGTCAACAGAGAGGTGTCTGACCACTCTGTAGCCCTGGAGGGGGCCAGGAAGAGAGGTTGCTTGGGGTCAGGTTCCCCTTCCTGAGAACCTTCACTTGACCCCATACTGACCGTAAGGACCAGGGAATGTATCCTTCCGGGCTGCACAAAATCCTAGCTCTTAAATGAGAAGACGAAAGAGGGCAAACTTCTAGGTGTGGGCCCACCCGGAAGGCAGCGGCTGGCGACTGTGAGGGAGCTCGAGGGCTCTCTGAGAAAGGGGGCGCTGAGGCTGGGACCCTCTAGGTTGGGGCTGCACATTCTCCACCTGTGATTGGCTCTAAGACAGGCCAAACTCCAAACCTGCCCAGCAACAGCCCGAAGAGGGCGGGCCAGGGCTGCGCAGTCAGCTGACTTCCAGGAACAGCTGGGAGGGGACCCGGCCTGCATCGCAGCTATTCCCCTACCTCGGCCGCCTCTACCGCCAGCCCGTGTGAACCCCGCTCTCTCAGGTCTCCCATCTCTGACCCCAGAGCCCGGGACGAGTCTGACACCTCTTAAGACTGGGCGATTTGGAGGCGGCCTGCCTTGTGCCTTCGTCCTTACCCCTTGCCCTGGGCAGCAGCCAGTTTCATTTTCCTTCTCCTCGGTTCCTTTCCACTCAGTCCTCACCCACTCTCCTCCCAAATGCCTCAGTTCTTCCTGCTCAGCCACACCAGCCCAGGCCAAGTCTGAGTCCCAGGAGTGGTGTGAGGTGCAGGAGGCTGCTGAAGTAGAGAAGTTCTGTCCCGACAGACAGCTGATGTCCTTCCTTCCGCGACCTAGGTGGCTTGGAACCACTAGCTATGGTGAAGCCGTCCTGTGGACCCTTCTTTATTACTCGGCCTCCTGGGGCAGGGTTGGAGATGGGGGCGCCTGCTTCTTCTGGTGCATGGTCCCCTAACTGGAGCCTTGGGACTGCAAGGGTCAGGGGGAGGACAGTGTGTTAGGGAAAATGCTATCCACTCTCACAGCACCTCAAGCAAGTTATTTACCTTGAGAGAAGAAACGGGTTGGGGGAAGAAGGAGGCGGCTAAGGTGAGACATCTCAGAAGAATGTGTCTTTGGCAGGACATCGAGTACTGGCGGGCCCCGCCCTCGGCCTCGAGGTCCCCTAGATCCGGGTCAGGCCCTCCTCTTCGAGTCACAGGCTGAGCAAGGGATAGGCAGGCAGCAGGCACTTTCCTTCTGCCCCGCAGAACGCAGCGAAGCCCGAGCTTAACAGGAAAATGGCAATAGTGGAAAAGATGGCAGAGACAGGAAGTCAGGGCCAAAGGGAACGGGAGAAACGACCTCCAAAAGGCCGTTGCCGTTTAGCTCAGCCCCAAATTAAAAGGAGTGGCTGCTAGATTCCAAGACACTACAGAGAGATCGGCCAAGAAATCCACACAGGCCGTGCGTCTTTTCTGGGAAGCAAGCGCCCAACGCCATCCTGAACGGGGAGATGCGGTGACCCCTAGTGGCCGGTGACCGACCTGCAGGGCCACGCTGGCCGGGAGGATCCTGAGCTCCGGGCTCTGGGTCCTGAGCGCGGCTCCTCCCGGGCTTTCTGACTTTACGCTGCTCAGGTGGCCCGGATGGCCGAGTCCTCAGATGGACAACGAAGTGCATGCTTCTCATTTGTCATAATCAACTTTAATGAAAAATAAATTAGTTCTGGGGTGAGAGTCATTTAATTAAGGAGCTGGGCTTCTGTTAACGTTTCTTTTCCACCCTTGGTTCAGATGGTACCTGTTCTGGCCTGGGGTTATGACTGGCAAGGACTGATCCTCTCCCTAGATAATTAGGGAGGCAGGGAGAGAGATGGGCAAGGGGTGAGGGGATCAGAGACAAAAGGGTAGCGATGTTTTTTTTTTTTTTTGCCGGTGCTGAGGATCGAAGCCAGGGCTTGGTGCAAGCCTGGCCAGCAGCCTACCATTGAGCTACACCCCCAGCCCAAAAGAGTGGTTTAGAAAATGTGAGGCCTGAATATGAGAAACCAGGTTTAGGGTGCAAAACTGGAATTGCTGAGGTCATATTCCCAGTAGCTCACATTAGTGAGGAGCTGCAAACTTGCTTTCCCCCCGGCCTAGAAAAGTCTCAGGGAAACAAGTACTGTCTGTTCCGCACTCCTTTCCAGCCCTTGTGACTTCTCTTTGGGAAGTGATACTCCAGTCTGAGGGCACACACCCGTCCAGACCGCACACAAATCTGGAGGCGCAGGTGCACACATTTCACACCACAAACACAGACCCAGTCGCACATCTTGACAACCACTGTCCGATGCCTCGCCACCTACAGTCGCCCTGGAGGGTATCCCAGGTAAATCTGGGACAGCTGGAGAGCCAGGGGTACAGCGTGGACTGGCCGATGAGGACAAATGCCGGCATGAGAGAACCGGGAGGAGACGTCTCCTGGACCCATTTTCAGGCGGGCTCCAACCGGGAGCGCTCCAGGACTTGCGCGCAAGCGCGGCAGCAGGTGGCTGTGTAGTAGGGGTAGACGCAGAGCCGGGCCTGTACCACCAGGGGGCAATGTGGAGAGCTGTCCTTGCAGCCATCATCTGGGGACAGAGACCAGCAGGGATCATCACTAACAGCCATCTGTGGGGAAATGTGCTACCCACTCTCACAGTCTTTTCTCACTTCTGCCCACCATTTCTGCTCACTCCTAACTCCGTTCTAGGGGCTGGAGAGAAGGGACTCTTTACCAGGGCGCTGGCTGCAGGGCTGACTGTTACACTGCCGTTTCCTGGCGGGTCGCAGGTGAGGAGGGCACTGCGTGCTGAGGGTCTGGTTGGCGCTCAGGCACTGGACCTCCCTTGTCTGTGTGCCACCCTGGCAGGAGCGAGAACACTGGGGAGACCACAGCTATCAGATCAGACTTTTGCTGTGTTCAGGACTCTGCCTTAACCCATGGCTACAACCTCCCTCTCTGAAGAGTAGTAGAGGGACATTATTTCCAGGGACGGTATGGAGTCCTGGGTAGATAGGGCCCACCTGTCCTCCACGTCCAAAGGAAATGGACAAAGTGAAACTTCAACTGGGCTTGTCCTGGGGTTTGGAGAAACTTGGGGGTCCAGTGAGAGGAGCCCCCACTTCCCTGGAGGCTCAGGCTGAGAGCAGGGCAGGGAAACCAGGCACTCACCGGACCCCAGGGTGTGGAAAACCATCGGTCCCGGCAGGCCTGCCCCTGACAGGGCTGCAGGGCAGGGGGCCTGGGCAGGTGGGAACAGTTGCTGGGAGAAGTCACATTGAACTCAGTCCCCAGCTTGGACACACAGATGACGTCTCTATGCTGTGTGCCAGAGCCACACTCTGAGGAACACTAGTGTAGGAGAAAGGAGAACAGAGATCACTCCCAACCCTGCCATACAATCCCCTGGCACCCCCGCCCGGGTCCTCAGCGCACCTCAGCCCAGGGCCCCGTGTACCAGCACCACGTCGTCTCACAGGGCCCCGAGCTGCAGGCACGCATGTCGGGAGGGCGGCTTCCCGGTGGACAGCTCTCCTCACCAGTCCCTGCTCCTGCGACCTCCCCACCCAGCCCACGGGTCTCCCCACTCCCGAGGCAGATCACTGAGCGCCGCTGGATTCCTGTCCCACACTGGGCTGAGCACTGTTGAGAAGCACAGCATCTGCATGAAGGGAGGCTGCTGGGGACTGGAGCAGGGACGGGGACTTAGGATAGAAGTGTCCTGGGTCCTGTTCCTGGGAGCTAGGGAATGCACCAGGGTACCAGCCTGGTGAGGAGACATCTGGCTGGGTACCCATCACCCTGATGCAAGTTCTTCTCACGTATCTGAGCTCCCAGTACCAAACACACAGTAGGTACTCAGTAAGTGTTCACTGAGCTGTGCTGGGTGGACTGTGACAGGGCAGTCTGGGTGTGGTCACCACGGGTGTGGGGCTTGGCTGAGGTAGGGGGCCTACCTTGGAGCTCCAGTCACTGTGGAACCAGGCCGTGGTACAGGGCCCCATGTTACAGGCCTCTCTGCTGGGGGGCCGGGGGGCACCCGAGGCACAGTCCTGCTCACTTACTTCATCACCGTTGCTTCCCACACAGCGAACCTGCCGGCTCCTCTGGCCTCGCCCACACCGCACGGAGCACTGAGGGTGTGAGAGGAAATGCAGAGAGCTGGGCTGCAGGCATTCCTCCGCTCTATGGCTTTTGACCCAGAACCTGCCTTTGAACCCCAGCTCAGTGGTTATAGAGCTTTATGCGCTGAAGAAAAGGCTGAGCCAGGGCCCCAGGCTACTAGTCTCTAGTTCAGTATCTTATCTGACATCGTTTACTAGAGTTCCATGCAAGACCCTGTTTGCAGAACGTTTCTGCTGATGAAGAAAGAGGTGGAAAGACTACTGTTCTCATTACTGGTGCCCACTTTTCAGGTGGTTCCCTTGCCCAAGCCCACTCACCTGGCTCCAGGGCGAGCCCACCTCCCAGTGGCCACAGAGGCGTAGCTGACAGTGCTGGGTGGTGTTGGGCCGGGTGAGGTGTCCACAGCGCTCGGGAGGCACTGAGGAGCCACCCCCGGCAAACTCCTGCCGGCAGTGCAGCTGGCGGTGCTGGGTGCCAGGGCCACAGGAGCGGCTGCAGGATGTCCACTCACCAGCCTCCCAGCTGCAGGAAGGAGACAATGAGATGCATGGGGCTACCGTGCTGGGGGAGAGGGAGATACACTGGGGGTGGGCCCTGTTGTAGGAAAGTGGGTGCATTTAGCATTGGAGTTGGGGTTTCCTAGCCGGGGGGTGGTGGGCTGCCTGTCTATGGGATGTCAGTCCTTATCTAATACTGTCTCCCTGAAGCCAGGAGGTGCCAAGTTGAGTTCAGGGGAGATCGTGTGGGCAGGGAGCAGGTCCAGGGGTGATTGTTGGGTCGCTAGTATCCTAGCCCTCCCCGTAGGCCAAACTCACTATGGAGGGCATGGTGGGCCGTGGCAGGGCTCAGGGGAGGCTGAGGGCCTAGCACCCACGGCACAGTTGTGTTCATCCAGTTCCTCTCCTGACTCACGAGAAATGCAGAGGAAAATGGGGCGCCAGATACCTGATGGGGACAAGAAAGCAGTCAGGGAGGTGGGGTGGCTCAGAGCCCGTTTCAATGGGGCCCCAGATGCAGGGTCAAGCAGTGGCCCACGAGGCAGGGCACAGAATCCAGTCATGGTGCCAAACTGGAGATTCGGGCTACAGTCCCAGGAATATAGGCACGAAGTGTCACCTTTTCCACAGGATGCCGAACACTCGGAGTATCCTACTCGCTTCCAGTATCCAGCTGGAAACCCCAGGGGCATCCTGGGATGGGTTGGGGCAGGCATCTGGGGGATTCGCACCTGACGCTGGAGGGTACCTGGAGGCCGGGCTGAGCGGGGCACTGAGGGGCGTGAGGACTCCCGCCTCAGCATCTCTGTGGGAGTTGAGCAGACAGATCAGATACCTCCTGGCTGACTCCTATGCCTCTCAGCCTCTTCCCAGATCAGTCTTACCAGGCTGAAGTTGGGGCACAGAGGCCTCTGGAGTGGGGATCTGGAGGTCTGGAGGAGGTGACAAGATGACGTACTGATAAGAAACACCTGGGTTGTCCTCCTGAAAGATCATCTGGGGAGAAGAGACAGTAATAGATGTTTGGGGTGACTAGGGAGAATACCAGCAACCTCCTCTCCCACCTGACCCCCACAGCTTTGACTGGAGGAGGAAAGGCCTCCCTCGCATGCCCAGCTCACATAGACATCCACAGGCTGGGTCGTGGGGCCCTCAGCTGACAGACTCTCTCCTCTGCCCTCCTCCCTCGGAGGCCGGTTATACAGGAAGACAGTCCCGCTGCCTGTGTAGGACCCGGGAGGATCCACAGCCCAGTTCCCATTGATGATGGAATGGCCCCCAGGGCCTCGAAGTGCTGGAAGAGATCCCAAAACTTGAGGTTGGTTGCACTGTCTTCCTCCCTATCACTCCCCACAGGCACCCCAAGCTGTCTCTGGTTCCTAACTTCTCCCTGTTTGGCTTGTCTGCCACGCTGAGTAGGGGTGAAGAGGACAGAACAAGGAGACTGGAAATGGAATGGGACTGGGCCTCAAGAGCCCAGGTTCTCACCAAGGTAGTTGGAGCTGGGCCGAAGCTGGGTGATCTGGAGACGGGAGGCTCCAGCCGGAATCTGCAGGATCTTCTGGTAGCCCAGCGGGCTGCCCCGGTCAGTGAGGTTTCCCGAAATGAAGTGACAGGTAGAATTGTCACCTCCACAAACTCCACAGTCATCTGGACGCCTGCCAGAGCCAAGGATCCCATCACAGCCGGGGCTCTGGGAAGAGTGAGATGAGACCGGGGCCACACGAATGCCAGACATCCACACCCCCTGCCCACTCAGGACCCTGCATTTCTGGGTCCTTGTTCCTTGTGCTACAAGTGGAGTGTGTTTCTCCATGGGCCCCAAGAGCCCCCAGAGCCCAGGGAAGCACGTGTGTGCCTGATGGACCCTTCCTACAGTTCACCCATCGCTCTGCCCAGCTGGGCTCGGCTGATGAGGCTTTCCCTTGGCAATCTGTCTGGTGGTGGTTGTTGCAATGAGTGAAACTCACCACTGTGTGTGTGTGTTTGTATGTACGTATATGCACGTGTACACACACATCTGCCCTCCCTCACCAGGCAGCGTCCAGCTACGCAGATGTCTAGAGCTCCAGGCTGACACAGAGTCCCATCCTGGACTTTTTCAGTGTGACGGACATAGAAGCGGAAGCCATGAGGACGACAGTTCAGCTCACAGCGCTGGGAGCCCTGAACTAAGACACAAGGTAGAAAACGGTGAGCTGGTGGGATGCCAGGCTGGGAAAGGCCCCAGAGTCTGTACAGCTTTGCTTTGATTGTCTATGGGTCAACTGAAGGTTGCTAAATTGCCACGGATGAAGGGAACATGAGAATTCCACATGCTGCAAGGCTGGTCAGAACAACAAAGGCCACATACACTATCAAGGTTTGATTTTGTTTTGCAGTACTGGGGATTGAACCCAAGGTCAGTGTACTGAGCTACATCGTCCTCAGCATTTTTATTTTTATTTATTTACTTTTTTTTTTTTTTTTTTTTTTGGCACCGGGGATTGAATTCACAACCTCGCGCCTGTCAGACAGGTGCTTAAGTCACTGAGCCAAACTCCCGGCCCTGGTTTTTTGAGGCAGGGTCGCACTATGTAGCTCAGGCCGGCCTTGTGCTCGCGTTGTAACCCAAGCAGGCCTTGAACTCACAACGCTCCTCCTACCTCAGCCTCCTGAGTGCTAGGATTAAAGGCGTGTGCCACCATGCCCGGCTGTAGCATTTTTATTTTTATTTTATTATTATTATTATTTTGTCTTTTTGAGACAGGGTTTCATTATGCAGTTCAGGCTGGCCTTGAGGTCACTTTGTAACCCAGGCTGGTCTTGAACTTGCAACAATCCTCCTGCTTCAGCCTTCCAAGTGCTGGGATTACAGGCATATACTGCCATGCTCAGCAGCTCCTTTTTAAATTTTATTTTATTTTAAAATTGTGAGATAGAGGCTCACCATGTTGTCCAGGCTGGGCTCAAACTTGCAATCCTCCTGCCTCTGCCTCCAAAATTACTAGGATTTCAGGCATGCACTACCATACTGGTTCATTGTTTTGTTTTTTGAGACAGAGTTTTCATAAGTTTCCTGGCTGACCCCAAAGTCAAGGGTTCAAATGACCCTCTTGCCTCAGGCTCATAGCAGATGGGACTACAGGTAAGTGCCACTGTGCCCAGTCATCAAGAGAGCTTCTGACATCTACAATTATGTGGGAACAGAGTTTGTGAGGGTTTTAGTGTCAAGGTGACACAAGCCTACAATCAAGTGGACAGTTACTTGGGACCAATTGATAGGATACTATACCACCCCAATTCATGGCACAACCCACCCTGCTGTAAGCACCAGACAAGATCTCTCACATTGCAAACACACCACCTCCCAGGATGGATGTCTTCCCAGAGGAAAGCAGCCAAAGGGGGCCTCTGGACCCCTCCCTCTCCAAGCCTGACCCCTCTGCTGCCATCTATTAGGTCTGACAGCTGAAGGCCTATCCAGAAGTTCCTCCCCTTTCAGGCCTGCACTAAGTCACTTTGACCCAGTGACTTAGTAAGACAGGTGTGACACAGGAAAAAGAAAAGGGCCTACGTGGTGAGAAGGGTTGGAAACCCTGCCAGTCTGAGAGTGAGCAGGTGTGTCCCTGTGCCCATCACCCCCAGCGCCAGGCCACCATGTGTGTGTGGGTGAGCACTCACCTTCCGTGAAGGGCTCCCAGCGGTACCGCTGGCCCATGAACTCCTGGGAGTTGAAGGCTGCACACTGCAGGGCCCGGGGATCCGGCTGCTCCGGGGGGCAGGGCTGAGGTGGGGGAAACAAAGCAGTCAGAGCTGGGGAGGAAGCCAGGGTGTGGGTGGAGGATCAGGCCCTGGGTCCAGATCAGATAAGCCGAGGACCCAAACTTAGCATCAGGGAGCGGAGTGGAAGTCTGCGCTGGGGGAGGCTGCTCAGCAATGTACTCACCGCCTGGATGCAGGCTCGAAGCTGCTCGCTCTCCCCGGGACATCTTGGAACAGGGTCACTGGGAGCAAAGAGGCTCCAGAGGGAGCTGGGGTGGGGCCCAGCCCTCAGCAGAGGCAGCCACCCATCTGGGTGGTGACCGGCAGGCTCTGAGAGGGACCGGGGAGGACTCCCCCTAGGCCTCCAGTGCCCCTGGCTCTGCTGGCTCTGCTGGCCTCGGCCCCAAGGGATGTACGGTAAAGGATCAGGGTGTCTGCCTGCTACCTGGGGACTGGCCAGACGTTGGGAGTTAGGCATCCTCGGCTGAGGGGACACGAGGAAGGAGCCACTTTCTCTGGAGGAAGAGGTGCGTGAGAGGGGCCCTGTGCCACCAGAGGCCTGGGCTCCAGGGTGGGGCTGTGCAGGGTCAGGGCTGGTTCTGGGGGGCACTCCTGTCTCAGTAGTTTTGGGCTTGGTGGGTTCTGCTGGGGGGGCTGGGGTGGGGGCAGCTGATCCTGTAGACAGGAGCTGAGTTTGGGGGTTTTGCTTTGTAGAGGAGGGAAGGGATCTGTCCACTGTAGCAGAGGCCAGGGAGGGGTCAGGTCGGGATGAGATCCTGGGCTGTCTGCGGCTCCGGTGCAGCGGCAAGGCGAAGGGTGCCCTCCCGTAACCAAACATGCCTGGCTTGATAGGGTCTCGAATCCAGGACCTGAGGTGTTGCAGACATGAATGAAGTCACAGCTCTGCCCATCTCTGCCCCTTCTCCTGGCACAAAGATCAGCCTCTGAAGCCACCATGCCCTCATGTCCTCTGTTCCCCTTTCCTCCACAGCACTGCCCCTTCCCCTGAACCTCACCTCCAGGGCTCCTCGGGCTCCACTCTCCCCACTTGGGAAGCAGGACCTCGAAGTGGGCCGCCCCTTCCCCGAGTCTGTGGCCTGTAGAGGGGCCGGGTTTCTCCAGATGTCTGAGGTCTAGGGCCCTGACCCTGGGGGACAAGGCCTTCTGGGTGTCGTGGGGGCCTGGGAGGCAGGGCCAGGCCTGGGGGGAATTGACACATCCGGCTTCTGCGCTGCACCCCCACCCCACAGGGCTGGGAGCAAGTGGTCCACTGGTCCCAAGGTCCCCAGACACCCTCAGGGACCCGGCCCTCCTCCAGGGATGTCTGAAGAGTGTGTCCAGACAAGACCTACACAGAAAGAAAGGTCAGACAGAAACAGGGATCGGAGGGGATGGCAGAGCAGCCAGGTAGTCTGGGGCTCCGGCCCAGAGTCACACATGGGAGCGGCAGTGGCTGAGAACTCTAGAACTCGGCGTGTCGCATGTGATTTCCCCAGGAGTTAGGGGGCTGACAGGGAAGGGCAAAGGCTGTGGGACAAGGAGACCGGACTGGAGAGCTGGGCGAGGGTTCGGGAAGCTGAAAGGATGCAGGCAGGGGCAGCAGTGGCGCACTTGCCCAAGACTCACCTCCTGGTCCAGGCAGAGCAGAGGGAGAGACAGAAGCAGCATCAGACACAGCCAGGGCCTGCACGTCAGAGGAGGGGTGTCAGACCACGCTGGAGCAGTTAGGTCCCCCACCCACAGGTTCCCCGTGTCCTGGTTTCACAGCAAGCAGGTAGGCCTCATCCCTTGCCCTGCCCTCCCAGTCATCCGTCCCTAGACTTCCAGGGACCACAATCCGGCCACCCAGGCAGCGTGGGCAGCTCCTCCTCTTACCTGCCTGCCCACTGCTCCATCACTGTGCCCAGAAGAAGCTACTCAGGCATCTGGGCATGGAGGGGTGTGCGCTGCAGGGGCAGAAGGCTACTGGTCACCTCTCAAAACATCTGGGGGCCAGCTGGGCAGGGTGATTCCTCAGAAAGTCTCAGCTGGACAGAAGGTGGGGAAGTTTGACGCAACCCATTAGGACCCTGGGGTGGGGGGAGCAGGAGGGACGCTGCAGGGTGGGGGTCTGACCTCAGCGTCCAGGCTCCCAACTCGGTCCCCTCCCCTTAGTGCTGCAGGGACTCAGCTCCACCCTCAATCCTGGGCGGGTTGTGCTGGCCGTTTTAGGCCAGTCTTAGGGTTTCCATCTGACTCCCACTCCTGCCCCACCAGAGCTCCCTGGAAGGTTGAGGAGAGAGGCTCAGGTGAGGACAGACCAGACACCCTGTAGCCCAACTGGAAGCCCTAGAAACAAGACCTTTGCTGACCATCTGTTTCCTACCTGCCACCAGCCTTTTCTTTCCTTCCAAGCTAAACCTCTTACAAAAGGAAGAGTCAGGCACATCTCGGCCTGCCTCAAATACTAAGGAATAAATTAAGTGGGTTAATGGCTTAATCTTTTTTTTTTTTTTTTTTTTGGCACTGGGGATTGAACTCACAACCTTGCACCTGCCAGGCAGGTGCTTAAACCACTGAACCAAACTCCTGGCCCTAGTTTTTTGAGGCAGGGTTGCACTGCGTAGCTCAGGCCGGCCTTGTGCGCGTGTTGTAGCCTAAGCCGGCTTCGAACTCACAACACTCCTCCTACCTCAGCTTCCCGAGTGCTGGGATTAAAGGCAGTTAATATCTTAATCTATAGAGAAAAAGCAGGTGATTTAACTTCCCCTTGAGTGCCAGTCATCTGGCACTGGCTCAGTGGGAGCCTCTTTCTCTTCCCTTCCTCCTTCCCTCTATCCCTTCCTTTTTTTCTTTCTCTCTTTCTCTTTTTCCTTCCTTCCTTCCTTCCTTCCTTCCTTCCTTCTTCCAACTAGGGAATGAAACCAGGGCCTTTAGCCAGGCGTGGTGGCACATGCCTGTAATCCCAGTACTCAGGAGGCTGAGGCAGGAGGATCACTGGGAGTTCAAGGCCAGCCTGAACCACATAGCAAAACCCTGTCTAGAAAGGGAGGGAGGGAGGGAGAGAGAGAGAGAGAGGGGGAGAGAAAAGAAGCCAGGGCCTTTGCACTAAGCTATATACATCCCCAGACTTTTTTTGTTTTTTTTGTTTTTTTGGTTTTTTTTTTGGCACCGGGATTGAACTCACAGCCTTGCACCTACCAGGGCAGGCGCTTAAGCCACTGAGCCAAACTCCGGGCCCTGGTTTTTTGAGGCAGGGTCGCACTATGTAGCTCAGGCCGGCCTTGCGCTCGCGTTGTAGCCCAAGCTGGCCTCGAACTCACAACGCTCCGCCTACCTCAGCCTCCCGAGTGCTGGGATTAAAGGCGTGCGCCACCATGCCCGGCTCAGACTTTATTTTTTGAGACAGCATCTTGCTTGAATTTGTGATTCTCCTGCCTCAGCCTCCCAGAGTTATGGGATTATAGGCCTGTATCATCATGCCAGGCTTGGGGTCTACTTCATGTGTTCTTAATTTTCATCTCTATTTATTTATTTATTTATTTATTTATGGTAGTGGAGATCAAACTCAGGGCTTCATGCATACTAGGTAAGTGCTCTCTAGCACCAAACAACCCTCTTTTTTATTTTTAGACAGGATCTCACCAACTTGCTCAGACTGGCCTTGAACTTATGATCCTCCTGCCTTAAGCCTCCAGAAGAGTTAGAATTACAGGTATGTGCCATCGTGCACAACTATTTTTCTTTTCTTTTCTTTTCTTTTTTGGTACCAGGAATTGAATTCACAACCTTGCAACTGCCAGGCAGGCACTTTTGCCACTGAGCTAAATCCCCAGCCCTATTTTTTGAGACAGGGTCTCACTATGCGGTTCAGGCTGGCCTTGAGCTCACTTTGTAGCCCAGGCTGGTCTCGAAGTTGCAATGATCCTCCTGCTTCAACTTCCCGAGTGCTGGGATTAAAGGCGTGCGCCACCACACCCGGCTATGCCCAGCTATTTTTCTTCTTTTCATTTATTTATATTTGAGACGGCATCTCACTATGTGCTCCAGGCTGGCCTTGAACTCAGCATCCTCCTGTCTCAGCCTCCCAAGTGCTGGGATTACAGGAATGTACCAACACACTATTTTTCTTCTTTTTTAAAATTTCTTTTTAGCTGGGCGTAGTGGCGCACGCCTTTAATCCCAGCACCCGGGAGGCTGAGGTAGGCGGAGCATTGTGAGTTCGAGGCCAGCTTGGGCTACAACGCCAGCGCAAGGCCGGCCTGAGCTACATAGTGCGACCCTGCCTCAAAAAACCAGGGCCCGGAGTTTGGCTCAGTGGCTTAAGCGCCTGTCTGGCAGGTGTGAGGTTGTGAGTTCAATCCCCGGTGCCGCAAAAAAGAAAAAAAAATTTTCTTCTTTCTGTTGATGCACAGTTATAAAGGCTGTGGAAACCAGGGGAGGAGAGATGCAGCCAGAGCTGCCCTGACTCCACAGTCACAGGCTTCTCTTTCGGGAATGCCGGGAAGTCAACCCTCCAGCTTTGAAGGGGCTTTGGAGCCCTCCCCTGGCCCCGGAGCTGGGCTCTCCAACTCCATGTCCTCCAGCCCCTCCCTTCTGTCTCACTTTGACCCATTCCCACCACCACTATCCTGCCTTAGTTCTGTTTTCCAGGAAAAAAAAAACCTGTTTCTGTTGGATCAGAAAGGCACCAGGAGAGAAATCCAAGGAGCTGTTGGGCCAGCTCAAGGGCAGGGAAATGATAGAGGGAAGGCTAGGAATGTACTTGGGCGTAGCAATCAATACCCGGCTCACTCTTCTCCGTGAGACCCCAGGACTTGGGAATTTGAGGGAGGAATCAAAGTGGCTGAGCATGGTGGCAGTGTGGTGGCCTCAGCTGCTTGGGGTCAGGTGGCCTCTCTTTTCCCTGCCTGGGCAGCTGAGGTCAGCTGCTCAGTCCCGACAGGAGGAGGTGCAGGGACCTGGAGAAGGACCCACTTCCCACTGCAGCCCTCGGCCTTCAGCCCTTTGCCTGTTACTTGAGGCTGGAGGGAAGGCCACCTGGTGATGGTCCCTGCCTGCGCTTCTCTGGTCCTTGTCTCCTGCACTCCCTGCACTCCTCCCCACCCTGCACTCCAGGCCCAGCGACCCTTGCCCCTTGCTGCCCCTCTCCGTGGTCCAACCCAGTACACATAATCCTGTCCTGAGCTGGCTTTGGCTTTGGCAGCTCCCTGGAGAAGTGAGGGGTGGGGGTGACGTGAGCTCCTGGGGCCCGGGCCAGGCCTGGCTCTCTCTCTGGAAAAGTCCCACCCCACCCTCCCGTGCACAGCTGGGCAGGGGCTCATGCCCCTCCTTTGCGGAAACAGACACATATCTGTGCTTCTCACCCCTCTCCCTGTCCTTCATCTTGGTTCTGCTGCTGCTGCCCAGGATGAGGAAAGTACAGGTCACAAGTGGTCACCCTGGTGGCAGGCTGGAACCTAGTCAGGACAAACCTGAGTTTGTCCTGGCCACAGTTCCCCTCTGTGGCCAGTGAAGGTCCAGCAGAGGGACCTGTGCAGAGGTGACTTGGTCACCCCGCGCCCGGCGCCGGTCACTGCTGGGCCGAGGAGCTGGATGGGGCGGTCCTGGGCTGCAAGGGCGAGTCCCTGTCGGAGAACTCTGTGGTCCCCACGGTGCCCCCCACGCGTGGGTCACGACATCACCCCAGCAGGCGTCTGTGGTGTCAACCTCAGCCTGCCAGCGCCCCTGCCCCTCGCTGCAGGATCAGGGAGGTCGGAAGCGTCCTCAGCAGCACCTTGAGAGGGGTAGGACAGAGGCGCCCCTCTGCGGCGGGGTCCGGGCGCCTTTCCCAGCTTCGCTGTGGCGGGTCTGGGCTCGGTTCCCCGACCGGGTGATGGAGCCAGGGTCCCTGGAATCCCGGGAACTCGATCCCGGGAGTGCCCGCGCTGGGGCTGGGGTCGCGGCGGGGTGACCGGTAGCCTGGGGAGCGGAGGCAGCGCGGTCGGTCGGGGTAGGGGTCGAAGTCGGGGCGGGGCAGGGGCTGTACCTGTTCCGCGCGCCCCCGGCGGCCCGGCGCTCCGCTCTCTCTCCCGGCTGCCTGGCCCTGCGGCGGCCACTGCGACCCCGATCGAGCTGGGGCCCCGGCCCCGCCCACGCCCCGCCCACGCCCGGCCCGGCCCCGCCCGCGCCCGCCACGCGCCCGGGCCAGAGCTTTCGGCCGCCGGGTGGGGACGGTGACCCCGCCGCGCGCGCCCGGCCACCCACAGAGCTGCGGGCGCCCCCCGACGGCCGGAGCGGGAGAAGTCGAGGCGGCCCCAGCTGAGCCCGGTACCCAGGACGGACGGCGCTGAGCCGCCACAGATCCGTTGCCAAGACCCTCTCTTCCAGTCATCTGTTTCTCCCCTGGGCTGCAGGGAACCATGTAGTTTGTTGTTCTGTTTTTTTCTAAGGTACAGCACTGGGGACTGAACCAGTGAGCTGCATTTCCAGCCCTTTTTATTTATTTATTTATTTTTGTCTTTTTGAGTCTCGCTATGCAGTTCAGGCTGGCCTTGAGCTCACTTTGTAGCCCAGGCTGGTCTCGAACTGGCAATGATCCTCCTGCCTCTGCCTCCCGAGTGCTGGGATTACAGGCGCGCGCCACCCACCCGGTTTGTTTGTTTGTTTATACCGTGTCTAAATTGCTCAATCTGTGCTTGAACTTGGCCATCCTCCTGCCTCAGCCTCCAGGAGTGCAGGAATGACAGGCATGTGCCGCCGTCCCAGGCACCATGTGGTTCTGATTGCTAGGGACCTCTGTGAGTCTCAGTTCTTCATCTGCGAATTTTTACACTGTGGAGCACAGCGAAAGGAATGCGTGCTGATTCATGCATCAGGGTGATGGGGTGTATCAGCCCTGCGCCTGCCAGCTGTGTGGTCTGTGAGTAGCACAGCCTCTGTGCCGAGGCTCTCATCTGCAGAATGGGGCTGATTTGACTGCATGGTGGTCTTGGAGATAGACGTCTCTCCATTTATGTTTGGAGGAGCGCAGGGTTTTGGAAGAGATGAAAATGACTATCTTTTTGTTTATTTGTTAGTTTTGTCTTTTTGGGGAGGTTGAGGCAAGGTCTCACTGTAGTTCAAACTGTCCTTGAACTCACTATGCAGCCCAGGCCTTGAACTCCCACTGATCCTCCTGCCTCAGCCTCCTGAATGCTGAGATTATAGGTGTGTACCTCCGCATCTGGCAACAAACGATTTAAAATGCAAGATTTGGTGCCCATTTTGACAGCACATGTATTGATTAGAACAACACTGAGAAGATTGGTATGGGTCCTGCCCAAGGATCACTTGCAAGTTGGTGAAGCGTTCCACGTTAAAAATAAAAAGAAGTGTGCATAGTGGCACACATTATAATTCCAGCACTCTGGGAGACTGAGGCGGGAGATTTACAAATTCAAACCCAGTCTGGGCAATTTATGGGCTTAACAAGTCTGTGTCAAAATGAAAAATCTGGAAAGAACTAAGGATATGGCTCATGAAAAGGCCCAGGGTTCAGTTCCCTGTACAGGAAGGAAAACAAAACAAAACAAAACAAAACTGTTCTCTTATTTGAAAGTTAATTTGCCTATTGTTTTCTCAGTTAAACCCTAAATTCTTTCAGGACAAGAACTACTTATGCTACTTGGTATCGTCTATATTTTTTCATACTTAGTGTTTGTAGAATTACAAGAAACATTTGAATTGGGGTGTCACAGAGCAGGCAGATGAGGCCCAGGTGCCCGCCTGCTCCCTCCACTTTCCATTCAAGCTGAGAGGCTTTGTGTTTTTAGTTTTGAAGAGAAGTTATTAAATACTTCGGTTTAAAAATACTGACAGCCAGGGGCTGGGATGTAGTGTTTGCCTAGCATGTGGGGTCTACTCCCAGCACTACCCACCCCTAAAGAAACAAAAAAAATTGATGAGTCCAAAAAAAACCCTTAAAAATACCAAGTAAATCAGAAAGCATGGCCATGGGTTAGATTCACCCACAGGCCTCAGTGGGTGCCTTTCCTTAAACCTCCTCCACTCCAGTCATTGGGTCCTAAAGAGCTTGAGAACACCTGGGGTTCAAGCTGCCTTCAGTGTAATGTTTACTAGGGCTCCTGGCATACACAGCCCCAGCTGCAGCAGACCCCAGGGGAAAGAAACCCCTTTGGGCCTTAGTGCAGCTCACACCGTGAACCACTGGCCAGTGAAGGTATTTTGGGCTGGCAGCTTTCCGTGCTGCCCATCATGGCTCCAGTGTGTACTTATCTCCAACCCAAGCTGCAGTGTGGAAGGCAGGGACTCTGACAGGACAGTGGAACGAGGGGAGGAGGGAAGAGCTCCACCTTTGACATTTGTCACTGCTGAGAACTGAGGATCAGAAATAGTCCTTTCCATTTAGCTGTGGCCGAGGACCAGAGAGTTTCCAAGCTGCACTTCAGCTGTCACCTCCCTGGCTTGTGGTCTACAATGCTCCCTAAAGAAAATTTCCTGTGCCCCCACAGCTTGTGAAGTACCCAATAAGTGTGTAGGCCAAGATTCAAGAAGTAAAAGAAATGTTTTTCTTTGAAGATTATATAGCCAGGCCTGGTGTGGTGGCACTGGTCCCAGCACTGGGAGGCAGAGGCAGAAGAACCACTTTGAGTTTGAGGCCAGCCTGACTTACATAGTGAGTTCAAGGCCAACCTGAGAACTACATAATGAGACCCCATCTCCAGAAACCAAAAAGGAAAATGAGTCCAAGACCAGCCTAAGCCGGACATGGTGACTCA
>RJWM01010849.1:47316-62151 GCA_004363535.1 Dasyprocta punctata
AAATACATAAATTAATTAAAAGTTTGTGTAAGAAATAGATATTTCCCCAAAGCCAGGCATGGTGGTGCACGCCTTTAATCCCAGCACTTGGGAGGCTGAGGTAGGAGGAGCGTTGTGAGTTTGAGGCTGGCTTGGGCTACAACGCGAGGGCAAGGCTGGCTTGAGCTACACAGTGCAACCCTGCCTCAAAAAACCAGGGCCAGGAGTTTGGCTCAGTGACTTAAGCGCCTGTCTGACAGGCGCGAGGTTGTGAGTTCAATTCCTGGTGCCGCAAAAAAAAAAAAAAAAAGGTATTTACCCAAATGTATTTTTAAGGATGGAACAGATAGAGGACAAAGAGAGGGGACAGGTTGAGTACTGATTGGACTTTGAGTTCAATATGATTTAATAATAATAATAATGATAGTAATAATACAGCTGCCTAGAGGTGTAGCTCAGTGGTGGAGAATGTGGTTAGCACACACCAGGCCTGAGGTTCAGTACCCAGCACCAAAATCATATTAATGCAGATAATAGCCAAATGGGTGCCCAGCATATTACTGAGCACTATTATTTGTGAGTTGTCTGCTGCAAGTGAATTTTTTGAAAAATTTAGCTGAGTTTACTTGATAACTTCTTTTCTGGCAGTGCAGTTCAGAAGTTCTGTTTGTGTCAATTTAAATAACACCCTGTTGCCAGATATGGTGATAAACTACTGGGGAGTCTAAAGCAGGCGGGTAAGTGAAGGACACTCAGCTCCATTGCTCCATGCCAGGCTGGTCCGCAGCTGGGATCCTGTGTCCCGTCACAGTGGCCCTTGTTCTTCTGTGTCACCCGTGTTGTTCTGACCTTCTGGCTTTGGCTTGGCCCAATAGCCACTCCCCACACTCTTATGGGAGCAGCCTGTTGCTATAGGTCTCTCCTGGTAAGCTGGGAGGTTGGCTCTGCCCTACCCGCTGCCATGTTTACCTGGTGTCCTGTTTGGTTTTTTGAGCCACGGTCTCACTATAGTGTGTGAAGGGAGAGAGGCCTTGTGCTTTCTTCAGTCACTACTTCATCAAAGCTGATTGCGCCTTCCTTTTTTTTTTTTTTTTTTTTTTGAGACAGGGTCTCCCTTTGTAGCCCAGGCTGGCCTCAAATTCACAGCAATCCTCCTGCCTCAGTCTCCCAAGTGCTGGGATCACAGGCATGTGCCACCATGCTCGGCTCATGTTTGCCTTGTGTCCTCCACCTCACCTGGCATGCGTAGTTGTTGGGGACCAGGCTACGTGACTGTATGACCTGCTGTAGGAACAGACAAGTATGCAGAAGGTTGATGCTTCCTGGCTGTGCAGAGAAAGCTTGTAACTGTGACACAGGCAAGATAACATCTGCTGGGGACAGTGTGAAGAGTGCAGGTATAGTGATATGGAAAAGGACTTGTCCTCCATTAACTCGTTCCCTATTTACTGCAGTTGCTGAACAGTACCCTAACGCTTTCCCTGTGCTTCTCACTTGCTAATAAAAGTGGGTCAACCTCCGAGATTGTCAAGTCTGTCCACTAGAACTGGGTTCCTCCCGGTTCCCTTGTGCCTTGAATGTTGTCTTATGTCTTTCTTTATTCTCCACTGTTCCCTCCACAGGTCTCCAGAGGACTGAGCAGCCCCTGATACAAAGTAGGCATTTAATAAATGCTTGCGCTCTGGCTACATTCCAGGACTGCCTGGTTGAGGTCTCATCTGTCCTGGCTGAGCTGGCTCTTGGATGATGATGAAATGACAAGAGAACAGGACATGACCCATCAGGTTGGGTGAGGATGGGACAGTCTGGACTCCAAATCACTGCTCTGTAGACTTTAATGTAGTCAGAGATTCCCAAGGCAGAATTCTCAATCAGGTTTCCACAGTCCAACACAGCAGGGCCTCTCAGGAGGCCTGGGTCCCCAGCCTCTGCCTCTGTACCACCATGAGCTGCCTGCCTGTCTGCTGGCATCTAGAATAGGAAGTGTCCAGCAAATATGTATGGAGTTGAAGGTGTTGATTGGACTCAGCCTTGGCAGTAACTAGGTTTGTGAACCATCTGTGCAGATTAGTGACCTAAACTATACTGAGTGGTTTGCACATAGGTGCTGGGAAACATGGCTACAGACCAGAGCCTCTGTGTTGGCCTCCAGGATGTGTGGGGATGTTTACTGCTGACGGGAGGGTGTCACTGATGACGGTCTTGATAACATGGCACCTATCCCCTAGGGAGAGGAGCATTTGACCAGGATCCCCACTCCAATACCAGCCTTTATCCTACCCTAGCCTTCTGAGCTCAGGGTATGTTTCAGAGCTGTCTTGTGCCCTGAATCAGTGGACTAATTTAGTTATCACACCCTTAAGCCGTATTCACACACCCTAAATCTAACCACTTCTGAAAAGCCCCACCCCTGAGCACATGAGGCTTTGCGGGGACATCTAGATTGAAGCCAGAAAATAAGCTATCATAAAAATCAAATTGAAAAGGATAACTTGGGAGCTATGTGCAGTGATGAAGGCCTGTAATCCCCGCACTCTGAGAACAAGGCAGGGACATCTCAAATTGGAGCCCAGCCTGGGCAGTTTAGGGAGCACTGCCTCAAAATAGAAAATGTAAAAGAGAGGGGGGTATAGTTTAATGTGTAAGTCCTGTATTCAATCCTCAGTACCAAACTCATACACAAAAAAAACAAAATAAAAATAAAAGGGGCTGAAGACATAGTTCAGTCCAAAGGTCAAAGGCCAAAGTTGTCTCCTGTATTAAAAAAAAAAAAAGGAAAAACAGATAATATGTGTGTGAAAACTATAGTCATATATAAAAATAAGGAACAAAGGTAGTGTTGTTAGTGATGGTGCTGCTGTTAAAAAAACAAACAAAACTTTATTTAAAGATAGCCATGGTGGCACATGTCTGTAATACCAACAGTCTGGGAGGCTGAGGCAGGAGGATTGGAAGTCAAGCCCAAACTGGGCAAGTTAGCAAGACACTGCCTCAAAATTAAAAAAAACGAAAAGGGCTGAGGAGTTGGGCATGGTAATGATATAGGAGATAGGATATGGCTGGCTGGGGAAGTGAGCAGGATCTGTCAATTACAAGATCCCAGGATAGCGCCAAATGATTCTCAGGACCCTGCATCTGGAACTTCTCGCAGGCTCCCATGAGAGGTGGACCGCATAGAGGAACATCTGATGCCACGGGCGTTGCTATGGTGAGTTCCCATGATGGCCCGGTGCTGCCTTTCTCAGACGCAGCGTGTACTTTTATTTTATTTGTGTATGTTTGTGCTTGATTTCTTTTTTTTATCATGTACTTTTATTTTTGCTTTTACCTTCTTTTTCTTTTGTTCTGCCCAAGTTCACTCTGCAGGGAAAATTTGGGTATTTACCCCTCACGTCTCAAATAAACTTCTAACACCATTTTTGGCTTGTCTCAGCCAATTCTGTGTCTGATGCAAGAAGGACTTGGAATACTTTTGATTAGCGAGCCATTTCTAAAGAAACTACCTGATAACAGCAGCAGATGCCCATAATCCCAGCATTTAGAAGGCTGAGTCAGGGAGAGCTCCGTGAATCTGAGGCTAGCTCAGGCTACACCGTGAGTTCAGGGATAGTCTAGGATACATATCGAGACCCTGTTTCCAAAAAAGCAGGAAAAAATAAAAAGACTGTGGATGCAGCTCTGTGGGCAGTCCTTGGGTTCAACCTCCAGTACCACCCAAAGAAAGAAAAAAAGCTGCCCCTGGTGAACCCTAGTCCTCTTTGTCTTTGGAAAAGACAAAGCAGCCCATTTTTTTTCTGTGTAGAAGCATACTTGCTGCGCTGACCACTCGGCCTGTGATCAGTTTCCAGATGCTGAACAAAGGATGAGAAATGACACATTTTGTCTCACGGCAGGAAGGTGACAGAACTCATCTTCCCTCCCCAAGCAGTGCCTACGAGAGTCAGTGCGCCACGTCACAGCTGGGCCCAGCTTCCAACCCGTCCTTTTTAGAGGAAACAGAGAATTTCCCACACAGAGTGGAGCACGCAGAGTTGACAGGGCCTTGTGCTGGGCTGGGGGCTCATTCAGAGTCAGGGAGCAGAGGAGATGAGGTGGGAAAGACCTGAGCAAGCTGTTCCCCAGGAGGAGGCTGTGGCCACTTCTCCCATGCGATCTCACTCTGGTCACAGGAGGTTTCCTTGCATTGCCAGAGAAAGCCGGATTGGTGTCAAATCGATCATGACAGATTGTGTTAAGGCCCAAGAAAGGCAGCCATGAATGGCAGGGGCAAGGGTGCGGAAGTTGGGACCACTGCCAGAGAGGCGGATTTCACACACACCAGGGCCCTGAGGTCAGAGTGCAGAGCCTGGCCTGCTGTGAAGGAAGCTGCGGTGGTGGATGGGGACTGGATCAAGATGGGGAGCTGCTTGCTCCCCTTCCCTGCTGACAGCTTCCCTGGCTTCATGCTGTGGGGTCAGGTCCAGGCCCAAAGCCCTTGCCCTCTGGCTTCTACCAGCCTCCCCTACTTTACTACATAGACAGCTGAGCCCCAGCCAGGCCTAAGCCTCCCTGTGCCCAACACCCCTCTCTGGAGAGACAGCTCTGTATCCTGGGGCAGCCCCTGCCCACCTTGGCTCTTGGACCAACCCCAGGAGCAGCCTCATCCGCCCAGGAGTCTCACTCTGCAGGGCCTGGCAACTCCCTGCAGCCCGGTCGTGTTCACAGGCCAGCCCCATGGTGGCCCTTGTGCACACCCAAGGCTGTGGCCCCTGGCTCTGAACCACTCTTGGGAAGTTTACTGTGATCTGGAACCAAACACACAAGCCAGGCATCGGGGTACAGGCCTGTAACCCTAGCACCCAGGAGGATGAGGCAAGATGATTGAGTTCCAGGACAGCCTGAGCAAAGAGGACAGCCTCTTCCAAACTTGGCGTTGAGGTAGCCTGCATCACAATCAGGGAAGAGAGAAGCAGCAAGTGCCCTATGCTAGACTAAGAACAGGTCAGTCTAGCTGGGCATGGTGTCATACTCTGGGAAGCTGAGGCAGGAGGATTGCAAGTTCAAGCCTAGCTTAGGCCAATTTAGGAAGTTCTTGTCTCAAAATTGAAAAAAAAGAAAAAAGAGAAGGAGTGTAGCTCAGTGTGAAGGCCCTGGGTTCCATAGCTAGTACAACAAAATAAGTACATAATGATGATGATGGAAACAGCAACAACAACAACAACAATAATAGGTCAGCCTGTGATAGTAGTGAACAGAACCCAGGGGAAAGAAGGGTCTTGAGGTGGGGGTCCCTTCAATTTGTGACACTGAAGTCTCCTTCCCTAAACTGCTGCCTCTCCTGGCTTTTTTTTTTTTTTTTTTTTTTTTTGGTATTGGGTGTCAAACTCACAACCTCACACCTGCCAGGCAGGCACTTATGCCACTGTGCTAAATCCCCAGCCTCTCCTGACTTCTCACCCCATGTTGCTGTGACTTTTCAAAATCCTAAAGTCATCTTCACTGTTTTCTAGCCTTATTCTAGAATAGTAAAGGACTCTAGGTATCATCTTGCCCAGTCCCTTCATTTTACACATAAAGAAATTACAGCTACAAAAAGAAAAGCAAAGAAAAGGAATAAGAAATTACAGCTCAGCTGGAGGCAGAGGTAGGAGGGTCACAAAAAGCATGGAGCTCAATCGCCAATACAATCAATCAGAAAGAAAGAAGGAAGGGAAGAAAGGAAAGAAAGGAAAGAAAGAAAGGAAAGAAAGAAAGAAAGAAGGAAATTACAGTTCAGGGAAAGATTGGGACTTATCTTGGGTTTCTTGGGTTTGGAGGTGAGGGCACTAGACCTCAGCCTCACAGGCAGGAAGCCCCGGCCTTACAGCCCACAGACGTCCTCTGCACACAATCTCGTGCCCCCTCTATTCCCTGCCCAAGCTGACTAAATTCTCCTCCCTCCACAGATTACAGTGACAGTGACCAGTGCAGAGGTGTGACATCTGCCCAGGACATCCGTTGATATCCATCTTCTTCCCACCTCTCATCTCCTATTTGTTCCTCAAGGGCCACAAACATCTCCACTTCCCAGAACCTGCATGACCCCTGGCACGACCCGTCCCTTGCAGCTGCATTCAGTGTGCAGAGGCCACACAGCCCAGTTGTGGCATCACTGTCCCAGGCTACATCTGAAGGTTCTCAGCTTTCAATCTCTGGATTATGAATTCCTCAGAGCAGCGGCTTCCCACATCGTGGTTCCTGGCAGGGCCTGGCCAGCCAGAATGTGTGGTAAAGTTGTAGACATGGCCTGTGCAGCGGAAGCTGGGGGAAATCTTCAGTGATGTTTAGCAACGTCCTCTGGGCCATTGACCCGAGTGAGCCTGAGACACAGACTCCACAGCAACGTCTAATTAAGGGCTGAGGAGATTCCCAGAGCAGCAAAGGTAGGAGGAAGAGCTGAAGCATCGGTCCAGGACCTCCTTCCAGAGGAAGAGGAAAGATGAAGTTGGAAACCAGACAGGTGGGGCTTGCAGAGGCTGAAGGGAGGCTGAGGCAGGAGACTTGCTGGCCTCACCGCAGGCACAGGCCCCTGGAGACTCCTGTTCCCCTGGGGCTGAGCAACTCACTTCTCAGCCCTGATGGCCTCCTGCTCAGGCCAAGCCTTCTGCTCTATGCCAGGTCTACTTGGCTGACTCTGGGAGCCTCAGTGGCTCAGTTCTCTCCTTGTCCACACTCCTAGCAGGCCACACTTGCCTGTGTGGCCATGGTAGGCTAGATGGTTGGACCGTTCCCCTGCACCCAGGGATCTGTTCTACCCATTGCCACTTCAGTTCTCATTCGCTCTCCCTCCCTGGGCCTGGAACCACAGACAGGTGCCCTGAGCGGAGAGGTGTCAGTGCCCCTTTTGTTTTGCTAGCACTTATGCCCAGTGACATCTACTGCCCTCTCACTTCAGGTCTTGTCCTGGGAAATGCCCATCACAGAGAGTCAAAGAAACAGTATGGCCAAAACTACCAAGCACGTGACCCCACTGGTGTTTCTTTTTTAAATTTAATTTATTTTTGCCCAGTACAAAAAATACATTTGGGGCCCAGTGTAGAGGTACTCAGAATCTTCACACTGAGCTACAATCCCAGCCTTTTATTGTTTTTAAGACAGTCTCACTAAATCACTAAAATTGACCAGTGTGGGCTTGAATTTGCAATCTCCTGCCTCAGCCTCCCAGAATGCTGGGATTACAGGTGTGGGCCACCGAGCTTGGCTGGTACCTCAGTTTTGTTACTGGATGGAAGGTCCCATGGGGCTTCTTTCCAGGTGCCTAGTGTCCTGAACAAGACACATGGAAAAGGCAGCGAAGGTGTGCATTTACTGAAGGCCAAAAGAGACTCCTCCGCAAGGGAAGAACAGGCCTGTGAAAAGGCTCACAATGGCCCAAGAATAAGGGAAAGCTGTCCTTCCGATACAAAATTCCCAGGTTGGCTTCCCTCTCATGCAAATAAGGCATTGGGGCATTTGTCCTTTCAAAAACTCATTTGGAAGGCTGGGAGTTTGGCTCAGTGGCCTAAGTGCCTGCCTAGCAGGCGTGAGGTTGTGAGCTTGATCCCCAGTACCAAAAAACAAAAAACAAAAAACTCACTTGGTCCTGATTGATGTGTTTTGATTTTTTTTTTTTTTTTTTTTTTTGCTTTGAAATAAAATGGATTTGAAAAAGAAAAAGAAAAAAAACTCATTTGGCACTATGTCAGTTATCAACTGTCCAATGGAAAAACTTACTTGGTTTCCTGCCAGATGTAAATGAAGGATTGGGAACAGTGACTTTTGATTGGTTGTACCCACATGCAAATGAAGGATTAAAAAGAGCATGTTTTTTGTTTTTTGGTTTTTTTTTTGGTCGTTGTTGTTGTGGTTCTGAAACAGGGTCTTACTTTGCAGTACAGGCTGGCCTTGAACTTATTATGCAGCACAGGCTGGTCTCAAACTCCCAGTGACCCACCTGCCTCAGCCTCCTGAGTGCTGGAATTACATGCATGCGCCACCACATCCAGTTTCTGCTGCGGTTTTAACCTCTTACCAGCATCCCAGCTTGAGAGTGACTTCCAGCCTTCCAGGGCAGGAAGGGCTGTGAAGGAGCATAGGCCACGCCCTCATTACGCAAGATGGCCCAGGAGGTCTTGCAGTGCCCCAGGCTTCAGAACAGTGGCAGTGGACTCCCAGGACTCGTCAGGGCTTTTCAGTACTCAGTGTGCACTGTAAGCATAGAAAAAACTGGGCAGGACAAACTGTCACATGTAGACTTTATTCCCCCATTGCTGGGTGCAGACTGGACCCATTCAGTGTCCCTTTGTTCTTTATTTAGGAGCAACTACAGGCACTGGGCATCGTCTGCAGACTGCCTGGCCTGGCCCACTATGTGGAGGGGACTGGGGCCCTGCACTGGAGGCCTATGGCACTTAACCGACCCAGGGCATATAAAACTCTCCCCTGAAGGGAGCCTTCCTGCCCTGAGTCCCCACAAACAGTGAGTGATGTTGTCAATTAAGAGTTGGGAGATTTGGTGCTAAAGTGCTGCAGGGATGAGCAGCTGTCTGCTCACAGGCTGGGGAGGGAGCCAGGCAGCCAGAGAACGGCTCTGGGTTTAACTGATCTCCAGGCATCCCGCTCCACTCCCTGTCAGGGCCAGGAGGCCCTCGGCGGCTCTGCTGCTCTGCTAGGCCAGGGACCTGTCATCAGCCACTGACTCTGCCCCACCCCAGCTCACAGCCCTGATTACTGGGATCTGATCGAGGAAATGGCAGGTCACTGCCTGCCAGCTGATGGCTGGGAACAGGTGTGGCCTACAGGCTGCCCAGAGCCTGTTTGTGGGAAGGCCGAGCAGGTCCAAGGCAGAATTCTGGAGAGATTAGGAGAACGTTCCCAATCCAGCCTCCATCTACTGGGAGGGCTGGTCACTGACAGAGCGAGATGAGCCTTTACTGACAGCAAAGTGACAAACAAGGACGCTGGGGACAGATCTTCATAAAAGCAGCTGAGGGCCAGGGATTTAGCTCAGCAGCATAAGTGCCTGCCTGGCAAGCACGAGGTTGTGAGTTTGATCCCTGGTACCAAAAATAAAGAAAGAAAGAAAGAAAAGAAAAGCAACTGAGAGGTAGGTTCAGGTCTGAGTGAATAGATGCTGGCAGAGCCAGAGGCTGCTGTGCGCTGTGCTTGGGGGCCAGGCTTCTCTCCAGGAAGGTACGAAGCTTGGAGGAGGAGCCTGAGCAGGGCACAAAGGAGGACAATGGCTTCAGTGCCTCAGGAAAGAGCATCTGTGAACTGGGCAGGATGTCCACACCTGTAATCCCAGCATTCTGGGACACTGAGGCAGGAGGATCACAAGTTTGAGCCCAGCCTGGGCAGTGCAGTGACTTAGTGAAACACTGTCTCAAAATACAAATATCTGAATTCAAATCTGCAGAACCACAAAAAGAAAGTGATGGGGGTCCCATCTATGTCTAGGGGATCTCTCCCAGGGCCTCGCCATCAACACTGCTGGCACCCAGGCCTCCACAGGCTCAGGATGAGAGATGTCCGTCAGCACAAGGGCCCTGGAGTTGCTGCCCAGGTTAGGGCCCAGCGGCAGGTCTGTGCCTGTCCTGCTCTGATCGAGGGAGCTGGTGAAGGAGGGCTCCCCACAGGACCCCACCACGCCAAGACTTGAGCTCCTTGCTCCCTGCCCAGCCACTCTTTTCTAGCACCGGTTTAAAAACCAGGTAGCACACACACACAGCACAGGCTGAAGGGCTGCCCGGCCTCCTTCAGCCTCCCGCCTCCCTCTGCGGTGAGGTCCGTGTATGCTCAGTGAGCATGCGCAAGCACCCTTGTAGGCTCTCTCCATTTGCTATCTCTTTCCGGGTCACGGAGACTTCCCTGAAGAGCTGATAAGAGCTCCCAGTTGTTGCCCTAAAATAGGACACACCCACAGAGTGTACAATTGCCTATACACACCATGAGGCCCATTTTGCCCTGCTCAGGGGGACTCTGTTGTGACTTAGACCAGCTGGGTCCCATCTATGCTCTGCCTTCTGAATGCCACCCGGCTACACACACACCACGCCCCTTAATTTCCGGGACCTTCACAAGATCCCAACGAATTAGAACCTCTGTGGCTTTGACAGAATGACCAAAGAAGGCCACCCAGTCAATGTCTTCTCTCAACAGCTCCCTATTGTATTTAGAATGAAACAAGCCAGGCCTGTGGCTCACACCTGCAATCCCAGAACCCTGGGAGACTGAAGCAGGAGGATCACAAATTTGAGCCCAGTCTACGCACTTTAGCAATTTAGTGAGAGCCTGACTTAAAAATAAAAAATAATTGGGCATGGTGACCTGTAATACTAGCATTTGGGGGGCTGAGGCTGGAGAAACAATGAATTTGAGGCCAACCTGGGCTGCACAGTGAATTCAAGCCCAGCCTGAATTACATAATGAGACCTTATCTGTAAAAAACAAAAATCGAAACAAGACAAAGCAAAAACAAAACATTTTAAAAAGGGTTGGGGATGTAGTTCAGTGCAAAGGCCTGTGTTCAATCTCCAGTACAAATAGTAATAATGGTAAAATAAAACCTAAATTCTTTGTGGTATAGGAGATCAGTTCAGGGCCTCTTGCATGGTAGTCAAGTGCTCTACCATCATTTTTTGGTTTTCTTTTCTTTCTTTCTTTTCTTTCTTTCTTTCTTTCTTTCTTTCTTTCTTTCTTTCCTTCTTTCTTTCTGACAGTGTCTTGCTATGTAGTACAGGGTGGTTTTAAACTCGCTTATGTATCTCAGGCTGGCCTAGAATTCATGGTGACCCTTCTGCCTCAACTTCTTGAGTGCTAGGATTATAGGCGTGCACTACCACACCCCACTGTGGTAACCCTCTTGCCTCAGCCTCTTGAGTGCTGGGATAACAGGTATGCACTCTGGGGCTTTTGTTTTTATTTAGAGACAGGTCTTGCTCTGTTGCCCAGGGTAGCCTTAAACTCCTGGGATCAAATGATCCCATCTTCCTGTCTAAGCCTTCCAAGCAGCTAGGACTATAGACATGTGCACAGCACCAAATATAACTAATACCTTGACATAGTGGCCCCTCAAGCATGGTCTGGCCTGAGCCTCCTCCCATCACCATCACCCTGGCTCACCTGTCACCAGCCACACTGGCCATTCTGCTCTTTGTGGACCGTCTAAAACCCAGGCCCACTTCAGGGCCTTGGTTCCCTGCTTCCCTGACTGGAAAGCTGGTTCCGGTGATGGTCAGCTCGCTGCCCTCTTCTGGCCACTCAGGTGTCAGTGCAAATGTCATTGCTGAACCTGTGCCCAACACCTCTTCCCCCAGCGCCTTTCTCTCCCCCGCACCTTCCCAGTTTATTGTATCTATACCCCCTGGGGGGGGGGACTTGCCACTGCTGAAGTCACTCTGCTGTTTCAGTCATCACAGTTCCTCTTCACGTCAGGGACCTCACCAGCGGAATCTCAGCCCTGGTGGGGGTCTGGCACACACAAAGCACGCAGCAGACACCCGAGAAGGGACAGAGGGGCAACTCCCTTCCCCCACTTCTCTGGGAGTGGAGCCTGCGCTCACTGGGAGCTGCTCCAGGTGGCTGCTCGGCCAGTTGGGAGGCCACAGCCCTGTGTGACCAGTGGCAAATGGAGACACCATCTTATTAATCCAGTTCTGGCCATTCCGGGTGATTGTCACAGAGGTTATTACTCAGCTTCCTGGCCTGTCTGAGGGGACAGTAGCCTGACCTCCCTCGAGCCTAACTTCCTGTTTTTTTTTGTTTTGGTTTGGTTTTTGTATTTTTGAGACAGTCTCCTTATGCAATTCAGTCTGGCCTTCAGCTCACTTTCTAGCCCAGGCTGGTCTCGAACTTGCAGCGATCCTCCTGCCTCAGTCTCCCGAGTGTTGGGAATACAGGGGTGGGCCACCATGCCCAGTTTAACTTCCTGTTTATTGAAGACAAGAGTTTGGCTTCACTGGGGATTTAGTTCAGTGGCATAAGTGCCTGCCTGACAGGCACAGGGTTGTGAGTTCGATCCCTGGTACCAAAAAAAAAAAAAAAAAAAAAAAAAAACAAACAAACAAAAAAAAAAGAAGTACCTTCTATTGATACAAAACAAAATAAAACACAAAAAACAGGCATGGTGGCACATGCCTTTAATCCCAGCACTCGGGAGGCTGAGGCAGGAGGACTGTTGTGAGTTCGAGAGCAGCCGGGGCTACAAAGTGAGTTCAAGGTCAGCCTGAACTGCATAGTGAGACTCTGTCTCAGAAAACAGGGCCAGGGATTTAGCTCAGTGGCCTAAACGCCTGCCTGGCAGGCGCGAGGTTGTGAGTTAGATCCCCAGCACAAAAAAAAAAAAAAAAAAAAAGAGTTTGGCTTCCCCAGCAGGTGGCTGCAGGCTGTGGACCAGTGTTGTGTCTTTGTTGCTGTTTTGAGTTCTGGTGATCAAACCAGGGCCTCATACAGGCAGATGCTCTACCACTGAGTTCTTTTCTTTTCTTTTCTTTGGATAGAGTCTCATCATGTTGCACAAAGTGGTCTCTAACTTGTGGGTTCAAGTTGTTCCCCAACCAAGGAGGTCCAGAGCTGAGAGAAAGACCCTAAACAGAGTGCTGGCACTCGTGCTGAATTGTGTCACAGAAAAAGGATTTCCAGGACTTGTCAGTAAGAGGAACAGGGATGGTTCTACTAGGCAGAAGTTAAGTCAGAGAGAGAAAGAGACTGAGAGAGAGAGAGACAGAGAGAGGCACTGAGCGGAGCTGCATGTATTTCTGGGCTTGGGTGTCTCAGAGACTGCCAGTGCGGGATGTGTGTGCCGTGGTTTGCCAGGTCATCCGTTTGGCGGGTTGGAGTGGAATGCGAGCCATCTATGCGTGTTTGAAGTTTGTATCTGCTGCCCACTCATATTGCTGCTTCCTCAGTGGGGTGGGGGGAGTGGAATTTACACTGAAAATGACAGGTCCAGAGTCTGCATATACAGGCTTACTGTGTTTTTCAGACCTCTACAAATTTTTTGAGTTTCCTTGAAGGGAAAAAGGCTTGAGTAACTTCTTTTTGTCCTGAAACTGTAGGGTTTTTGTTTTGTTTTGTTTGGTTTGGTTTGGTTAAGGGGACCATGGGAACCTGAGAGCCTGGCTCATGGCAGTGATACCTGCAGCACTGAGTGAGCATGAGTCACCCCCTGAACCCTGTCTGACCCCACAATGGTCCTGTGCAGGAGCTACTGTTGCTGTCTCCATTTGATAGGTGAGGAAACTGAGACACAAAGGGACTAAGGCACTAACCCTGGGTCACAGGGTGCCAGAGGGGAGACAGTGGTTAGAGTTTGTGCTTTATGCATGATTAGCAGCAGTGTGCCCCTGACCCAAAGACTTTGTCCTGCACTGGGATGTAGCCCTGTGGTAGGGCACCTGCCTAGTGCTGAAAGGCATTAGGTTCTGCCCCAAACACTGTTAAAAAAAATTCAGTCTTTACCTAAGTGTGGTGGCAGCTACATGGGAGGCTGAACATGGGGGACTGCTTGAGCCCAAGAGTTTGAAGACAGCTGGAACAAGACAGGGAAGCCCTCTTTTCAAAAAAAAAAAAAAAAAGTCTGTGTCTTGATGCATAACTACTAGTTATAATAAAAGCCAACCATTAGCCGGGCGTGGTGGCGCATGCCTTTAACCCCAGCACTCGAGAGGCTGAGGTAGGTGAAGCGTTGTGAGTTCGAGGCCGGCTTGGGCTACAACGCGAGCGCAAGGCCGGCCTGAGCTACATAGTGCGACCCTGCCTCAAAAAACCAGGGCCGGGAGTATGGCTCAGTGCCTTAAGCGCCTGCCCTGGCAGGCACGAGGCTGTGAGTTCAATCCCTGGTGCCGCAAAAAAAAAAAAAAAAAAGCCAGCCATTAGCTGGACATAGTGGTGCATGCCTGTAATCCCAGCACTCTGGGATCGTAAACTCGAGCTTAGCCTAGGCAACTTAGTGACTAAATGAGACCCTGTCTCAAAATTAAAAATAAAGGAAATTAAAAAGTTAAAAATAAAGGAAAAAAATACATATATTTTCTTGAGACAAGGTTTCCCTTTGTAGCCCAGGCTGGCCTCGAGTTTGTGGTAATCCTCCTGCCTCAGCCCCCTGAGTGCTGAGACTAAAAATATTTAAAAAGAAAAATAAGCCTGACATAGTAGTATACATCTATGATCCCAGCACTTGGGAGGTTGAGGCAAGAGAATCATCATGAGTTTGAGGCCAACCTGGGCTACATAGTGAGTTTAAGGCCAGCCTGAACTGCACAAAGAGATCCTGTTTCAAAAAACCAAACCAGGCCTCCTGGTGCTTACCGCAGTGTTCTTAGACTGACTGCAGAGAAAAAGGAGGAAGAGGAAGAGTAAACCTGCTCCATATATATCTCAGTCCAGGCCTTGTGCCTTGTCTGTATTGTGAACAGAGAAAGATAGGAAAAGAAAAGATGAGACAAGACAAGAAAAGAAAAGAACCCCAAACCAAACCAAAACAAAGCAGAGAAGCTAAGTAACATTCCAAGAGCTTCTGTACCTGACCGCCTGCAACCCTCCCTGTCCCTAGGCAGGGAAGTGACAACCCTGGGTTCACAGCAGTGGGTGTGCATGGTGGCCATGGCTAGCAGCAATCCCACGAGCTGTTCTTGCCTTTCTGGATCAAGATCCCCTTGAAATTAATCCCAGCACTCGGGAGGCTGAGGTAGGTGGAGCGTTGTGAGTTCGAGGCCGGCTTGGGCTACAACGCGAGCACAAGGCCGGCCTGAGCTACATAGTGCGACCCTGCCTCAAAAAACCAGGGCTGGGAGTTTGGCTCAGTGCCTTAAGCGCCTGCCCTGGCAGGCGCGAGGTTGTGAGTTCAATCCCCAGTGCCGC